>VZTH01001630.1:467911-543844 GCA_013397815.1 Aleadryas rufinucha
GGCCGGGCCGCGACACGGCGGGGACAGCAGCGCTGCAGGGGGGGGCGCACGGCGCCACGGGCGCTGCCTGACGGACGAGCCCCGGGAGGTGCCGACACGATAAGCAAGGCGCGATAGGTGCCGACGCGATGAACAAGCCCCCTGCTCGGCCAGGAGGATCTGGACAGTGCCGCCGGCTCGCTGGCAGATCTTCTTGGTTTGTGTTTTTTTTTGCTTCACCAAAGCTGCAGAGTGTTTTATAAGGATGAACTTAAGGAATTCCAAAAGGATCACGAAGTGATGGAGGTCCTGGGGGGTCTCCAGTCCAGTGTCCTGCTCAGAGTAGGGACGGCTCGGAGGTCACACCAGGGGGCTCAGGGCTTTGTCCGGTGAGGTCTGGAAAACCTTTGAGGATGGAGAGCACACAACTTGTTCCTCAGTTTTTTTGACATCATGGTGAAGGAGTTTCTCCTTTCATCCGGTAGGGCCTTCCCATGTTCAGGATGTGCCCATTATGTTCCATCACCATACACTGCTGTTGTAAAGCTGACTGCAATGCTTGTGTTATATTTGCTTGCTGAAACTGAAGTAAAATAAAAGAGATGGTCGGGTTTATCTCTGCTCTCCCAGCCTTCCAGGTCTGATACACATTTGTAAATAGATCCATGTTTTTAGTCAGGATTTGTGGTTGCAGGTTCATTTATACCAAAGGCCCCCAAATACAAGCTGTTCACATATTGACCAGACACAGTATAATGATCTCAGTGAAATGAGATTTAGCCTGGAAAAGAGGAAGGAGGCTCAGAGGTGACATTACCACTCTACAACTCCCTGAAAGGGGGTTGTGGCAAGCTGGGGATGGGCCTCTTCTCCCAGGTAGCAAGTGACAGGATGAGAGGAAATGGCCTCAAGCTGTTCCAGGGGACGTTCAGGTTGGACATTAGGAAGAATTTCTTCACAGAAGGGGTTGTTAAACGTTGAAACAGGCTGCTTGGGGAGGTGGTGGAGTCACCATCCCTGGAGGTGTTTAAGGAAAGACTGGACATGGCACTCAGTACCATGGTCTAGTTGACATGGGGATGTTCTGTCAAGGGCAGGGCTTAGTCATCTTGGGGATCTTTTCCAACCTAATTGATTCTGCAATTCTGAGCTATTTCTCATGTAATTTACAGGTATGTTCAGCCCTATGCAGGGGGTCACAAATGTGGGTTTTTTACTAGGAATGTGTGTGCTCTCATAGAGCAAAGTAGGTGGTAGCTTTTGCCCTAACTTGAAATAGTTGCCTCAGAAAGCATTTGTATTTCAAGAGAGTGCAATTCTCACACTAAGCACATGGATGATAAGCACAAGACATATGGAAGCTTGGCATTTCAAATGGGAAAAAAAAGAAATTAATTTCAAATTAATTTCTTGCCTAGTTGTTTACATTTGGAATATCTTTTTGTGAGCAGAGGAGCATGACAGGTGCAGCACCTCAGTTGTACCTGTTCCTGCAGCTGTTCTTTCCTTTCCACTCCTTAGATTTGGCATAGACAACATTACAGGAAGAAAATGACCCACTGGTTCCATCGCAACCCTCTGAAGGCTACAGCTCCTGTTTCGTTTAATTATTATGGGGTAGCCACCACTCCAGCTGCAACAAAGGTTTGCAAGTAAGTGTACTTGGGACTGACTTCACTCTGCCTCTTACAGTTTCAGGGACATCCTTAAAAGTCATGGTTGCTCTTCAGTTTTTGAGCTGAAGATGACTGCAGATGTGTAGGCAGGGAGGCAGTAAGACACTGCTA
The DNA here is from genome assembly GCA_013397815.1 of Aleadryas rufinucha. Taxonomy (NCBI): domain Eukaryota; kingdom Metazoa; phylum Chordata; class Aves; order Passeriformes; genus Aleadryas; species Aleadryas rufinucha. Next base: position 469,678 of record VZTH01001630.1, read on the forward strand.
ACACTGAACATTTGCTCACAGACAATGAATTCTCCAGTTTTCAAGTCTCTGAGTGTACAGCAAGGCCCATTACAACAATGCAGAGCCAAAAGACCAAACACTTCATTGTCTTTCTGATGATTGTGCATTCCCCTGCAAAAGATTGCTTAATTTCCATACGTGGATAAGGCCTGACTGTTCTGTTGTAGATAGGAATGTAATGAGAAGGGATCTCAGCTTATTTTGCAGATCTGTTCTTATCTCTTCATCTCATCATCCTGATGCCACGATGCTTTTTTGCTTTTTATATAAACCGCCTCTAGATACTCTTTTATATAGCTTTTATGTATTTTTAAGGGCCTTTTAGCCCACATACTTCTAATTCTCCAGGTTTGATAACCAGCACAGACCCAATATTCCGTTAAGCCAGGAGACCAAACATCTCAGAAGCCTCAGACACCAAGGTCTTCTCTGGAACACATTTTGTAAACTAAGATAGGCCTGTCCAGGGGGGGGGAAAGTTCCTCAGGGAGGGGGGTTCACTCAGCCTCTCATTGGGGAATCTTTGATAGATTTGCTAATTGGTAAAGTCTATAATTTTATACTCAAACTATTGTGGGTGTGCATTTCGGGGGTGCTCACGGGGGTGCATTTCGGTGTGCATCTGGATGTGCATTCCAGCGTGCTCCACCTGGACGGAGTGCACCAAGGATCCTTAAAATAAATACTAAGGCAAAATCCCTTTTTTCCCTTCTAATCGTGTTTGGCTCTTGATTTTAAGACCAAGAAAAGGCATCAGTCCCATTCTAATGTCAATGAATGTTCCTGCTTGTTACTTCCCTTTCCTCTCTGTGCACCCAACCTCTTGGTAGGTAAAGGCATAGTTATTTTAGTGTTAGAACAACAGATTGAGTACTGATTATCCACTGCTGTGTGTCCAGAATGGATTGTACTGAAGAGTCAATCATATGTATCCAGAGGAGAAAGGAAGATTTTTCTGTAGTAGTAGATTTTTGAGTCAAATTTCTTAGAAGTTTTTTTTTTTGTTTTTTCTCCTTTCATTTAGTGACTTGAGGTTATCTCGAGCACGGCTGCTGGAGCTGTTCACAGACTCGAGTTGTAATCCAGAAATGATGAAGAATGCAGCTGACTTGTACTTCTCACTCCTGCAAGGTAAGGAGATTTATTAGCAGTACTACTCATTCATCAAGAGAAGTATCAATTCAATTTTAGTGGCACTTCTCAGAATGTGAATTGTGCTGATCTGTAAAGAAGCTTTGCACTTCTTAGGAAGGAGGGTGTCTTCATGGATTCTGTGCTTGATACCAGCAGTGGCTGCTCACCAGGCCCCTTCTCCAAGTTGCAGTGTCCTTTGTGACCCTGCCAGTACTAAGTGCTGGCAATCCTGCCCTCCTGCTTTTAACCTCATTCTGGGGGAGGAGAAAACGTGTATTTGTCTCATGTATTTGGTGGTGAGTTGTTCCTTAAGTATAAATTGAATCTGTTAATTAATTGATATAATTTACTATTCAGTGTAAACTGCTGGTTTGTCTAACACTAGACCATAGACTTGTTGCAAGTTTACCTTTCACTGCTGCTTGTCTTAGGTGTGTGTATATATATAGGTGCTCCTTAGCATGGTATCTACATTTTCAGTAGATGGTTCGCCTGTGATGACACATTCCTTTGAAACCTTCCTTCTGCCAATATTTTGATAACTCTCTCTTAGCAGTCAGGTGCTCAGGCAGGCTTCTTAGGACTGAGTTTTCAGGAATCAGCTGATTTGTGGAAAGTAGGATCTTTCAGTCTGTGGGGAGTAAACGGTTTAGTGAGGCCCTGGGAGGGTGTAGGCTAATGCCACATCTAGGTAAAGGCAAGATAAGAATACCTGTTGCTACAGCCAAGATTTGGAGAGTTTCTTTAGGAAAATATCATGCTTGGCCACTAAATCTTCTGCATGTGAAAGGAAAAAGTATTTTCTGTGTCTATAAACATGTGATAGCACCTAAAGCTGTAGCCCCAGTAGCTGCTATGACAAGCTCTTGGCCTCTTAAAGTCTGTAAGACCTAATCAGACCAAGGCCCTTCTTCAGCCTCCCTAAAAAAATCCTGGGCCTACATATGCTAGGATTGGAACATCCCATAGCATGAGCTTCATGCCACTGACTGCTGCTTCCTGGGCTGCTGGACATAAAGAGCCAGTTTCCTGTAGCCCTGGAGATAGATGATGACAAGGTGAGCCCATGCTTAGAAGCCCTCTTCCCTCACCCTGTTGACCAGGCGAATTTCCTGGAATTTCCTGGTTGCCACTATGGTGGCAGAGACAGCCACTCACTCACCTTGAACAACCTCGCCCATCCCGTACCTGGGTCAGTCCCTCTCCCAACTTGTCACCGTATGGGACAAGCAGACATCTGCCAGGTTTTCCTTGAGCAGTCAAGATTCTCAGGGCTGAGTTGATAACATGCTGGGCAAGCAGTTTCCTGGAGCTGGTTTTCTCCACATTTTGTTCTCAAGATACTGAGGAATAACGTCTCAGGAAGTAACACGGGGTTTTGAGTGGTTCAGCAAGAAACATTGCTTTATCTATAGCTATATTCATATTGATCCCTCTCCTTCATTACTCATTTCTGTTTCCTGTTTGAGATTGCCTGTTGGTACATTTTTTTATTCCATAGGTTTCATCCTTTCACTGGATGACTCTTCCCAAGAGTGCAAGTTGAGATATATCCAGAATTTCAAGTGGACAGACACGTTACAAGGACAAGTCCCGAGGTGCGTGTGCTTTGCTGAGTGCGGGGTGTGCGGCTGCTCTCTGCTGCTCTGTTAACACACATGCACCTGTGCCACTCATTTGAAGGAAAGCAGGAATGTGGCAAAGTCTTCAACACAAAGTAGTTTCTAAAAAGGTGTTGCTGTGTTTTTGGTAACTGCCCTACTGTGTTAGGTGTTCTGAAGTGTACGTGGCCTTGATGTAAAGCTGTGAGAATGCGCAGTAATGGTAGAAGGATCCACTGGGTCTTAGTTGATCTACAAACTGAACCTGCAGTTGGCTAGAGCAGTACGAGGAAGAGCCTTGAGGGTATCGGTGAGTTGAGCATGGTAACAAAGCTCACTGCAGTTCAGCACTTCTTCATTTGGCACTATGGCCTGACCAGCAATTTCTGTGTGTTTTGAGGTTCCGGTGTTGCTGAAGATCTGATTTTGTTCTTGTCCTCTGGAGCTCCTAGTACATGTATTCTTGGTTTAAACAAACAAATCTTCTGTTTCCAGTGGGAATACAGATCTGTAACCTTCTGACTTACTCACTTATCTCTTGCTATTGGAGATAATTGTGTTCTGTAACCACGCCTGCAAATTTGTCCAGCTTTAGCTAGAAGTGCTTGACCTCCTCAAAGCTTTTATTCCCCTTGGAAGAAAATCTGTTGATTAGGACTTTCTTCTAATTTTCTCACGGTCACACACACTTGTACTTGTGCCAGCATTACTCTTCCCACTCCCACATCGTTCTTTTTAAAAGGTTTGCTAGTTCCTAAGCTCTACTGAGCTTATGATTGCAAGTTCAGTCTTTTCAAAGACTCTGTTTTTAGCTTTTGAAATTTGCTGCTATTTGCACATGCTGTTTGTCTGCAGTTACATAAATACTTGCAATAACATTCATTTGAGAGAGTTGTAACAGACTCTGACTTATTAACTTAGCAGTACAACTTTAAAGTGGACATTCCAGGGCAAGGCTTTCCACAAAATGTGCAATTGAAGAAAAAAAAAAAAAGAGATGGAAAAATGTCAGCCACACCCAAAGCTAAACAAATCTCAAGTTACAGTTTTAAAATAAAAGTTCCCAAAAGGGAAGGGTGGGCATCTGAATGTGGGAGATTCTAATAATGAGCTCTTAAAGGGAATAAGTAAAAAAAATTGAAGTCTCTCTTAGGCAGTTCAGCAAGTAGGACGTTCTGAATTGGAAATTGTTGACACCTTAAATGAAAAATGTTTTATGGAGAGAAATGTTGACTTCTGCTATGTGAACTATCGGCAGAGAGAGATTGTCAGAACAAAACTGAATGCTTTAAGTTGTTTGGGGGGTTTTTGTCTGTCTCTCTCTAGTGCCCAGCAGGATGCAGTGTTTGAACTGGTTTCCATGGGATTTAATGTAGCTCTATGGTACACAAAATATGCATCAAGACTTGCTGGAAAAGAAGAGTAAGTGGTTTTCTTTTCTTAATAATTCTACTGCAGCAATACTCCACCAAAGGTTTAGCAGGTTCTGGGGTCTGCCTGCTGTGGGACACATCCAGCTCAGCCAGAGGGGTTCCAGGAGGCAGTTGGCCTTTATACACAAGCACTTCAATCCCTTCTTGCCTCTGTAAACCAAGTGGAGTAGTACCACGTGACCGTGATACAGAGAAAGTGTCAGTTGTGAATAAACCCTTCATCACCCCACTGTAAATGTCCAGGTACAAAACTGAGATTCTCAAAATCACAGCTCTGCTGACTTTTAGCTCTACAGACTTGTATTGGATAGGCTTCTAACACTGAGGTTGCCTTTTACTTGAAAGTCATCACAGGATCTTATGCTTTTGGATTTTTTTCAAGCAAGTTCTGTTTGATTATTTAATAATTGGCCACTGTAAGAAACTTTTTACTCTGAGGGTAGCACAGCACTGGGACAAGTCACTTAGGGAATCAGTGGACTCTTGATTCTTGAAGGATTTAAGATTCATTAGACAAAGCCATAACTGACCTATTCTACTCTTGCTAAATATGGTGTCCTAAAGCAGGAGGTGGCACTAAATAACACCTAGAGGCCCTTTCTAACTATAATTTTCCTGATCCATTCTATTTTCTCAGTATAACAGAAGATGAAGCAAAAGATGTTCACCGCAGCCTGAAGATAGCAGCTGGGATTTTTAAACACCTGAAGGTAGAAGGACTTTTTTTGCTGTCTGTTCTTTGAGATGTCTCCAAATACTTGATTTTTGCCTTAGAAAAGCCTCTGCTATACATACAAAAATACCTGAGACTACCTGAATGATACAGGAAACAGAAGGATATTAATATGCTGTGGTGCCACTCATTCCCAGTGGCAGTGGAAGAGTAATTTGTCTGTCTGCCAGCTGTCTTGGGACCTTAACTCAGTGTCCCATCCATTTAGAAATGAGGCACTTGTTTTGCACTGGTATTAAGNGCCAGTGGCATTGGAAGGGTAAATTGTCTGCCCATACCGTGTGCTACAGTGCAGCCAGCTGTCTTGGGACCTTCACTCAGTGTCCCATCCATTCAGGAATGAGACACTTGTTTTGCACTGGTATTAAGCCTAAACTAATGCTAAGATTTGCTTTGTATTTAGGAAAGTCACATTCCAAGGTTGATTACACCTGTAGAAAAGGGAAGAGATTTAGAAGCTCGACTTATAGATTCCTACATCATACAGTGTCAAGCTGAAGCTCAAGAAGGTACCTTCAAATGTACATTGGTTGGGTGTGGGAAATGACTCTTTGTGGGTCACTGATGTCTCATGAATTCTGCTTGGCAGCAAGGCTGTGGGTTTTTTATTCTCCTGAAGTACTGTGGCTTAGTGGGGCAGATTGCTTTTAAAGAAACTTATGTTACAATTTTAGAAGGAAAATGCCAAAAATCAGTCTGATATTAAAAGTGTAATATGGAATATTTTTCACTTTGGAAGAATTGTGTGTGGCACTCCTCCCTTTTTCTTTTTTTTTCCTTTCATGCAACCCTTCCACTACCATGCTTGCCTAACATAAATTCCCAGTTCCTTTACTTTAAAATATTTGCAGCTTCTGTTTATTAGCTAATCTTAAGGCTAACATTGCTTCAGTTTTTTTATTAAATTGGAATCATTCTATCCAAGAAACAATCTGTCTTTTTTCTGCTGTTTGCTTGACTGCACAACATCTGTTTTCTGTTCGTGCAGAGGTTTTAAAACCCTAAATGCCTCTGCTGGTTTGATATGATGGGACATTTCAATTAAACTTGAACCATGGTGTGGAACTTTTTTTCAGTGACAATTGCTCGGGCTATTGAGCTGAAACACAATCCAGGCCTAATAGCTGCTCTTGCTTATGAAACAGCCAACTTCTACCAAAAAGCTGGTGAGTGTCTTGTTTTGTATCCTTAGTGACTTGGTTTATGCATTCTTGCCAGCAGACATACTTCACCCACCCATAAATTGCAATATTAACACTGTTCTCGGTGGATATCGAGTGTGTATTTAGCTTCTATTTAGCACATTTAAGGCTTCAGTTATCAGCATGTGTTTTGATAAGGCCTTTTGGTTTTGTGGGAATCTTTTTCTGTAGCTGATGGTAGGAAACATTAATGAGGGAAGATAGCAGCAGACAAATGGCCTGATGTAAATGGAGTGTAGTGTGTTCCAGCTGCCTTTGGGCAGCAGATCATGATGCAGAGCATGGAGAGTACAGTGGGTTAATTGTGTGCCACCTTCCAGATGAGTAACATGATCTCTGGGCTTACTGAGGCAGGTGGGAAAAGTGCAGAAGTATGGGAGTCAGAACACTGTAACATACGTCATATTATAGGTCACTACTGGAACTTAAGCTAGGAACAAGCTTTGAAATGCTGCCTAAAAATACTTAAGAGAATTAGCCATCCAAACTTAGTGGACAGCAGTTTCAGGGATTCTAGGGACAACTGCATGATAGCTGTATATTTTTGATTTTTTCTTAGTTTATCCGAGCTTTTGCAGGAGTAATTTTAGTCTCTTGTTTCTGGATACTTTATAGTTAGGATCTATTGCTTAATGTAAGAATTCTGGTCTTTTAATGTGTTTTGGGTTTTTCTTTTTGGAAATGTCTTAAGAATAACTTTACATATGTGTTCACAGATCAAACATTATCCAGTTTGGATCCAGCCTATGCAGGTAAATGGAGGAAGTACTTAAACTTGAAGAGCTGTTTCTATATGGCCTACGTAAGTACTTTGGGTGGCAGCAGTCACAGCTTGTTGTCTGTCTGCCCAGGGCTGGATAGGGACTGGGGGCTGAATATTGCCTTGACTTTCTTTCCATGCTGTGAAGAGGGATTGTGCAGTGTCAGTGGCACTTGAAGTGTTTTTGTGGAGCCAAATGAAATTGTAGCAGTCTGGAATTTATTGTGATCACAGATCTTTAATTGAAGGCATTCAGGTCGAGCATAATGGTCATCTCTATTATCTACATCAGAGTCTGATCCTAGGCACAGTTCAGAGCTGAGCATCTTTTGGAAGGCCCTGAATGAAACTGCATCAAGTACCAGTAGGTACCATTCCAAGAGCTGTCCCTATTTGCCTGATGGATCTCCTCGCAAGTGCAGTGGGGCCCTTGGGATCCTCAGCTGCTTCATTTGCTGTTTATTTCTTGTAGCCTGCCACAGCCTGTAATCTGTCTTTTTTATACTGCACAAAAGGCCCAAGCTAAGCAGTTAACAGAATTGTCTTTCTCTTAGACTGAACTTGTAGCTAAAAGCTGCTTGCCTTATTAGCAAGTGTGAGAGGTGAGGGAGGGTCAGAGTTGTGGTACTTCTCCTTTTTTTAATTTGTGTGATCTGGGCAATGGCAGATTTGGATAGAGTTGTACTGTGAGAACAGGCACTAAAGAAGGGGGGCAAAGGTAGGCATTAGACCTGTTGTATTTACTATTTAAACTCAACTCTTGATAATAGATAACAGGCAATTCAGTTCTCACTGGAATACAATACCACCTTCCAGCAAAGGTGTGAAGGAATGGGACTTTCTGGGGTGGAAAAGTTATTTGGAGTGTGACAAAATATCTCAGACAGCAGAACACCTCATCTCTTCCAGATTCAGTGATGTTTGTCGCAGGTGGAGTTTTTGAGTGTTCAGGTAGTTTTAGTTTTCAGTCTTAGCTTTGCAAACTTGCCTGGGGTTCATTCTGTTTCTGTGCTGGGGCTTAATGCTGCACAGGGCTACAGTGAGAGGTTGGACTGGCCTGTGTGCCATTGCTTTCAGTCCAAAAGCTTTGTGCAGCTCAATTACTCTTGGCTAGACCTGAGACAGCTGGGTTCATACCAAGTGCTCATGGTTCTGGTTCATAGTGTCCATGTTGAGCTGCATTAACGGTTCAGTGAATGCTGCTTTGACTTGCATTCCCCAGCTGTCAACTACCTGCAGGGAATGGCAGCATCAAAGAGATGCAGCTGGTGTAGGGAGCACGAGAAGGGAATTGGTGCAGGAAGTGCCCAGTGATGTTGGTAATGATTTTGTCCTCTCCCATCAGGCATACTGTTACCATGGCCAGACTTTGCTGGCGAGTGATAAATGTGGGGAAGCAATCAGATCTCTGCAGGAATCAGAAAAATGTAAGTATGGTTGAGACTGGATGATTGCAGGGTCTGATGATGCCATGCCTGTTCTCTTTTGCTGTATCGTGTTAATTTGCTCTCCCATAAAGATTTTATCTGTCACCTGATGGAAATCCAGCACACCTTTGAATAGAGACAGTGTAATTTGGGGGTTGTTTTTTGTCTTACCAAAGACTGTCTTTCATAACAGTGCTGCAGAAAATTTCATCTTCGCTTCTCAGCCTGGCTTAAAGACTGGCTTTGAGCTGCCTGCAATATACACTGTAAAAACCAGTGGTCTGATCATCCTGTTTTCTGGTCTGTTTGTTAGGGTAGTGCAACCATTTCTGCTTTGGAGGTTAAATAGTAAATCTAGACCATGCTTGTTTATTTTTAAACAGGTTTCAGTAACTTATTTCATTTCTATTCATTGAAAGATAGATTCAGGCAAGTTTGCAGTAGTTCAAGGTCTTCTGCCCAGTCTTCTCTCTTCAAAGCTATTGCTACCTCCACAGCCTGCACTGCATAACTTTACTGCAATGCATAGAAATGCTCAAATCTTCAAACTGGGAACTTCAATATTAATTGTAAAAAGAAATAAAAATGTATTAAGAACAAACTAAGTTGGATTACTTGGAGTAAAACAAATACTGTTCTGCTGTTCACAGAAGAGTGCTTCTCCCACCCCACATTGTTCATTGGGTTTTGGTTTGGGGCATCAGCTGTGTGTGGACACCTTTATACCCTGTTTTTCCCTACCATGTGGCACAGTTCTTGGGCTTAGTGTTGCATTTTGCCCCACACATAAGAATGCTTTCCTGCATCTTCCCACCCAAAAAGCTATCCTTTTGTTCTTCCTATTCCTAGTCACTTGTTGGATGCAGTAAATCTTGCCTGGAAGTGCTGCCTTTGATCTAGTTTGGTTTTGTTTCTAAGAAGAAAGAGGCCTGGATGGATTCTGGTACCTTCTAAAACTGAAGCAGTGTAGAGCAGAACCATGATTTGAGAGAGTCATGTAAATAATTTTTACTTCCTTTCTTTCTTGCAAAGTTTTTGCCAAGGCTGAAGCATTGTGCAAAGAATATGGAGAAACCAAAGGGCCTGGGACTACTGCCAAACCTTCTGGACATCTTTTCTTTAGGAAATTAGGAAGTTTGATTAAGAACATACTAGAAAAATGCCAGAGAGAGAATGGATTTATGTAAGTAATTCATGGTTGGTACAGCACTCTGTATGAAGCGTTATTACCTCATTTGCCTTTATTTCAGGATGGGATAATAAATTTTACTCTCCAATTGTTACGTTCCTTTAGGGCATGGCATGTAACTTAGAGATAAATTTGCAGTTCTCTAATTTTCTCTTAGCAGATCTGGAGGGGGTCTGTGCTGTCCCACTCTGTGTCCTGTGCCAGTTCGGCAGGGTGGGTTGCCCTGTAGCCAGTCTTTGGGGGGGGGCTGCTGTGTTGCTGCCATTAGCCACTGTGGCACAATAAGACTGTTTAGGAGAAGAACTGTCCTCTTCATCTTTGGGAAGTATTTTAAATCCTCATTTGTATTTTGAAGGGGTGTTTTTTGGACAAAAGATGCTCTTCCCATTGAAGCACTGGGAATAATGGTTATTAAGTAGGAGAAAACCCGCCACACTATTAGGGAACAAACAATAATACTAAGAAAGAATTGCTTTTGTTCTTGTGAATCTTGCTGGCACAATGCATGTTAGGTAGTGCCTTAAAGAAATGGAAGAGACCAGCAGTGATTGCCACTGTGAAAACCCAGATTGTTTTGTTTAGAATTGCAAACAAGACTTGCAGAGATGGTGCATTGTATTTTAAATGCATTTCTGTTTTCTGTTCCAGCTATTTCCAGAAGGTGCCAGCAGAGGCTCCCCAGCTGGAACTGAAAGCAAACTATGGCTTAGTAGAGCCTGTTCCTTTTGAGTTTCCTGCCTTGAACGCACACTGGACTCCTGAAACAGTTGCAGCATTTGATCTCACCAAGAGGCCAAAGGATGACACTGTAAGATGATCCCATGTGCTGTTCTTTCCTCCAGCTTTATTCTGTGTATGATCCAGAGTTAGTTTGGCTCTTCTGTAACACTCCCCAGCTCAGTGTAGGAAGCAGACACAAGGCTACCACCTAAGCTCACCCTTCTGCTGTGCCAGGGGCAAGTCTATTAACCTCTGCTACACTACCAGCATCTGGAAAATCAGGTCATTCTTTTACTAAGTCCTGTAACATTACAGGAGTGAATGCTAGAGAAAGATTCTTTTTTAGAAAAGGATTAATTTAAGGATGCTGAAACAGAGAACAGTTGGCTTTTCCCTCTTGCTTGAGGCTTACTCTAAGTCTTCAGCCTTGAAGAGAGAGGGGACTATTAGATTATAACATGTAAAGTTAGCTGTGCATAAATACTGTGCAGATACAGTGGTTTGTACTTGTGGTATTAAGCTGGGGGTTTTTCTCTTCTTGTTTGCAGGCTAAACCAAAACCAGATGAAGAAGTAAAGCCTCTGAAGGAACCAGATATAAAGCCTCAAAAAGACAGTGGATGCCAGATTTCTTAAGTGCCATAAGTGCTTTGAATTCACTTTGAAACTCCTATTCAAAGGACTCTGGGGCTTTAGTTCTGATCTCCCTTTTTTGATTCTTCTTTTTCCATTTAGAAGACTAATTTAATTTACCTTTGTTAATACGTGTCTATCTTGCTTAAGAATGTGGTGGATTTCTAGGAGGTTATTTATATCTGACTTATTTTTGGTTTTAGTGGGATATCATAGAATGAGTGGGCTTAAATGTTCCTATTGTGCCTCTAGGGAGTTTCTTTTTGTGGGTTTAGTTTTACCCACAAATAGCAAAGGAAGTATCATGATTGTAATGCTTGAGGATTTTTCCATTACCTTATATGCTATATCATGTCCAATTCTGCAAACATAAGTTTGCATGAACAGTTATATTTATTCAAGTTTTGTCATTCAGGCTTAGCACTCTGTTGTGTTCCAATTCACCTAATTGTAGTGAGGGAAGAAAATCTGGGTTTGGTTTGTAACACTCCTATGGTATTTCACAAGACTTTCACAGAACTTGGGTAACCTCAAGTTCTGCATAACAGGAGCACAATTTATGTTCTGAAACTATTAGTCTCTGTTCTTTGCTCTATAGATTAGGGTTTTTATATCAGAATTTGTAGTAAGGTACCTTAGCTTGTCTGTCCTTTAATCAAAATCCTTGAATATCAAAGTGTATCTGAAAGTGATGCAGCCAGTAATATGGAAGTGCTTAAAAGCAATGCATCACTGTGTCATTCGTTCAGAGTTTTTGAATCTTCAAAGCTTTGTTAAGTTTGAAGGCTGGAGACAGTTCAAATCATCTGGCCCTGAAATTCCTGAAGTTGTCATGCCAAGGTAATGGATTTGTAAACAAGTTGCTGTGTTTCCATCTGAGTGGTGTCTTAAGAAGCTGTCAGGAGAACAGGGAGGAAAGATGAGCTGAAGAGCTGATGGCACAACTGGGAAGCCAAACTCTAGATTTCCTTTATGCCCTGTGTCAACAGTGCTGCTTCTCAGCTTTTGCAGTATTTCACTGAAATCAGCTCTTTCTGAAGAAAACTTGCCAAAAGCCAAGCCCAGTCAAGGCTGAGAAAGAAAGGATTTTGTAGAACTTGCTGCTTCCATTTCTGCCTGCTGTGGAAAATGTGACAGCATTCTTTAGTGCTGAGCACTGCAAAACACCCGTGACAACAAAAACATCTTTCTGATTTGCTGCAAGTGCAAAGGAATATGATGCATGTGTTGAAGTGAGAGCTTTTGCAATCCCTGGGTACCAGCTGCTGCACTTCTCTTTGCCTGAGAAAGAAACTGGGCAGCCTGACAAGGTTCACCCTTTCAGCAAACATGATGGCATATGCACTCACCATGATGTAAACTGTAAACACATTCCTCACTTTGTACTCGTTGTTCACCTTCCACTGTGCTGTAATTCAGTGCTTCTAAAATCTTTCATGGGGCTTGGAGTCACTTAGCTTAGAGAGCAGGTGTGTAACTCCTTGAAGGCCTGTGGAACAAAAGCTGTTGAGGAGGTTAATAGGAAACTCAAGACTCTTCCTGAGATACTGGACCAAACTACAGAATTTGTTGCTACAAAAGGCAAAGAGGTTTTTAATGCTGGCTGTCATGGGTTGATCAAATGCAGACCTCCTTGCTTCCTGTGATGGATTTTTCCTTCTGTCAGTCCTGCACATAAAAATAAGTGTAAAGTGAGCTGAATTTCTTTGGAAGAAGTTTCTGTTCTGCAGGGGCCTAGAGGATAATGAGTATCAAGAATACATATCTAAAATGGCTCCATTTCTTCTGGTGCTGCACAGGGACCTGGGCTATGTTTCATGAAGAGTTACTGAAATCTGTTCATAACTTGTTCAGCTGACTCAGTAGACTTCTTGCATTGTTAAAAGACTAGCTTAGGTTTTGCCAGAGTGGAGTGTGGAGTTAGTTTTCTTATATAAATTTTAATTCTAAAAATGTATTCCAGCTGTAGTCATCAGCATTTGCTCAGCCTGCTCCCTTTAAGGATAAAGATACAGTTAATTCAGTTTCATAATCACAATTTTTTAGTTATTCATTGTTTTTCAGAACTCTTTGTCAATATGCACACATCTCAACTGAATCAGTTTTCTTTCTGTGCAGACTAGATCCTGTTTTCCCTCCTCCCCTCATTTTCCCTTCCATCTGCTACAAACTGTGGCACAGACTTACCCTTGTTTGCTAATGCATGTGTAGGTCCTGGGACTCATTTCCAATGCAGCTTTTACCCATGGGTGGGTTCCAGTAGAGGAATATCTTAAAATCAAATTAACAAATCATGACTAAATCATTCCCAAACAACTTGGTAGGAAAGATTATTTTATGGACTTGGAATTCTTTGGACGCTTTCTCAAACCAAGTGGTTTGTCTGAATCAAGTTCACTGTAAATAGTTTGGGGCATAAGCAAATGAATTGTGTCAGATGATGACATTACTTAAGCCTAGCTGTGTAACCTCTTATGCCATAGCTGTTTCAGTAAATATGATGTAGTAGTTTAAAAATAGACTAATGGAACAAACTAATTCACTTAACATGTGTTGCTTTTCAAGACAAACTTTGTTTACTTGTAGCTAAAATCCTGTGGCAAACATTGGATGGTTTTGCCAAAAAATAAGAAACTGGAGGCTGTTTAGTTTGCAAAGTAGAGAGAGCTGTGAGGTAGCGAGCAGCTTTCTCTTCTGGTTTTGTTGGGTAGTAGCAGGAATTATTGTAAATAGGATATAGATTAACTGTCCAATATGCTTAAGAATATAGGTGAGTGAACTGGGAGTTCCAGTTAATCTGGAAACCCAGCAGCCATGTTCCTTCTATTGTAGCTCCCTTTAGTAATTTTTAAGAGTGAAGTATTTTGAACGGTAACTTTTTAATATTCGAATGCTGCAAGAGCCTGTTTTTGTGGCCTCTCTCTGGTTTTAGAGGTTCTCATGGCTAACCCTGCAAATCTTGTTGGTGTAAATAGTCTTTAAAAATTTGTGCCCCATCTGAAGCAGGACAGAACTGCAGCTGAATAAAATACAGAGTGCTGGGCCCTCTGTTTCGTGCTTTAAGAAAAGCAGTGATTGTCTTTAATCTACTAGAAACCAAACCATTAAGCTCTTTGTAGGATTTCTATTTAAATACCTTCCTCCATGTATTTAAATACACTTCTCCATGTTCATGTTCCTGGGTTTTCAGTAGTTACTGTCCATCCAGCATGTGACACACCTACAGCTGAGGGACTAAACCTGGCCCTTGGATGCTGATGTCTGCCTCCCACTGGATTTGGTAGAGGAGTTTTGCCTGTCAGCCCAGGGATGGTGTTTGGTCACTTGGATGTTCAGCATGGATACATGGTGTGTCTGTAACGATGGTAGTGGTTCGTACAATGAGCAGGAAAATGGATCCCTGTGTCTGTGTAGAGTAGAGACAACTTTGCACTTTAGAATTTTCTTGTCTTGCAAATTTGGTACAATACAATATGGTTGTAAATACTCCTTCCTGTCATTTTGTTGCACTGATTTCAGTACTGTGCTATGGGTGAGGTTTTAATGGAAAACATTACTAAAATGTATTTTTAATTGTCTGTGTATAAAACAAACTCACGAAGCATATCTCTGCCATTAGTATTGGGGAACACAAGAGGAGGCAGTAGCTCATCTGTCTTCCGTGGGAATTCCAAGAAGTGAAGACTTCCTGTCTGTTGGCTGCGGGGCGAAACATTTCATCCCATCCCTGTGTCTGCTATCTAAATTGAAGTTTCAGCATTAACATAAATCCTGTTCATGCCTATTAATTATCCCTAAAAAAATTCTGTCTTTAAAGATCACTGTTAAATTACTATAGTAGCATAAGCTGCTTTTGTTCCTGTTTTTCTGTGTTTTTTTCCTGTCACTGGCCCAGCTGAGTGAGGAATAAAGCACAGTGAGTAAGACTGGCATGGAAAAGCCCCTGCAGTGTGTACCTGTCTCCAGATTGTGAGTGCAGTGCAAAGGCCTTTCCACGGTGACCACTGGTTTCACTCAGACCTTTCCCTGCTGGTGATGCTCTCAAATGCTACAAAGGTCCCATGGCAACCAAGAGGACCCTTGATTAGCTTTTTGTGTAGGAAGGCCTCCCTCCTTTGGTGTTGGTGCCTTCGTGGATAACAACCTTCCTGAAGCCATCCTGTACTCTGAGTAATCACACTTCAATGGAATCAGCTCTGAGATCACTGACCGAGCAGCCTTACTTTGTGAAGACAGTCACCATGCAATCTTAAGCTTCATAGTTGGAAAATTTGTATATAACTACGAATTTCAGAATACCATTTAAAATAAACAATCTTAGAGTATGATGTTTTGTTTCATTATTTAAAATTTCAAGTATAGTAGCAAGGAAAAGGCTCTGTCTTGAATGTTACTTTCTGCAATTTAATGCAACTTTATTAATTATAGGGATTGCTTAATCCTTGCTTAAAGGAGGACTTAAATAAGGAAGATACGTTAATTGGGTGCCTATGGAAGCAGTAGCTACAATGAAGCATGGCAAGTCATGGGGCAGGAAGAGAGGAGATGGACTTCCCAATCTCCTGTTTAGAAAAAATAGTCATTAGGTAGAATTTCTTATGGCTATACAAAATCCCAGTACTTGCCAAGGTCTGTGACACTGTAGGATATTCTATATACCATGTGAAGGGAGTTATTTGGGAATAACTTCTCTAATATTCTGGATGGAGCCTCACTAGCACAACCTATTCAGTCTTCCCTACCTGAACCAGACATGCATCTGCTGGTGTCTCCAGAGTCCCATCTGTCTCTCAGAGCTATGTGGTGGTCTTTAATAATTTTGCCTCGTGCATCTCCAATCTTTCTGTCTGGCTTTTCCAAAGAAGGACTCGCCTCCAGTTTGCAATGTCCATATTGATGGCCCGTGGATGTAAGGCTGCCTTTGCTTTGTTGAGTTGCTGTCAAATCTGAATGTCAGGTACCTTGTCCTCTCTGACACCTGGACCCTCTTCTCTGCTGGCTGTGCTTCCCCAATTTCTGCCAGCACAGCTTAGTCAATACCTTCTCCCCAAACATTGTCAAAAACTATGTAACAGCACCAGCAGAGCCCTCTCAAATGTATACAAAATTCCCACCGGCCTCTGCTGGAGTGATGGCCACCAAGGGGCAGCAGAGTTCGCGTTTTCCTGCAGTTTTTCCACACGGCTGCCCAGCACAGTGTGCACCCAGGAGCGGCACCACAGCTTTAAAACGGGAAGAGGTGTCGAAAGTTACACCTCCTACATCGTTTTATGTAGGACATCCCTGTAAGGACTGACAGGGTGGCATCCAGGAGCCCCTGCATGCTCTGTGACCAGGAGAGCAGCTACCCCTCCATCGAGGACACTGCCGAGGCCATGGAGCAGGAGCACTGACACAGACAATCCCTTCCTGTGTCCCAGCAGCTGCTCTGTCCCAGGGCCTGGCAGCCTCTCCAGGGCATCTGCCCTTTGGGAAGAGAGCGGTGTGATGACGTGTACATCTGTGTGGGGTTTCTCTGGGGTCATGGGCTGGGTTTCTGTGGCGAGGATTAAGTGGGAAAGCTGCAGGGGCAGCTTCTGTGAGCAGCACCAGCAGCTGCCCCCATGTTGGCCAGAGCCCATTCCAGCCAGCCCCAAGGCAGACGCACTGCTGGCCGAAGCTGTGTCCGTCAGCCGCCTGCTCATGGCTGTGGGGAAAAGGCCGTGAGGTGGACAATGAGGCCTTGGGCAGCTGGAAATGTGAACCAAGGGCTTCTCTCCTCTGCACACTGCCCTGCCAGTGTGCCCCAGTGGGCTGGGGGTGCACAGGAGGCTGTGAGGGGACACAGCGGGGACAGCTGACCTGCAGTGACCAGAAGGATTTCCCACAGCATATGAGGCCGTGCTCAGCAATCAAACCAGAGAGATGGAGGTTGGGAGGGGCTCTGCTTGCTCAGAAACTGGCTGGGCATCAGTTTGTTGCTTTTCTTGGGTTTGGGTTTTTTTCTCCCTCTTCCTTGTTTTCTTTTATCCCTTTATTTTATTTTTTTTTAAATTTAGTTAAATTGCCTTTATCTCAACCCAGCAGTGTTTTACCCTTCCAGTTCTCTCCCTCAGGTCTAGGAAGTGAGTGAGTGGCTGTGTGGTGCTGAGCTGCCAACCACGGATAAATCGTGAGAGTCCTCTGTAAAACCTAACAGCAGCGCCCTGTGCACACAACATCTGAATGATGGGACACAAGGAGCATCTGCAGATCAGGATTGCAGCAGGAAACAGGAGATTTAGCCATAGACGTTTAGAAAAATCACAAGCAGGACAAGAAATCTCCACACAGCAAAACATCAGTATTAAAAATGGAGAAAGTCACAAATAAAGGAATTGTGGTATTTATAAAGACCACCAAGTGAGTCTTCCAATAGCCACGTTAAATATGACACAACTGAGGCTGATGTGAACCTTTCCTCTGGAGAGCCTCAGTCATGGAGTTATGAATTTGTGGGATAAAACATGCAACTTTGCCATTTTTGTCTTGTTTGGTTTGACAAACTGGCAAACAGGATACAAATGATGTATCTCCAAGACTTTGTTATTTCCAAATTCAAATCTCTGTATGGCTCTTGCATACATTAACTATTCTATCAAAGTCTGCTACTCATGGTAGGATTATTTAAAGCAAATAATATATTACCTGAATCTGGCCAGTGTGAGGAGATCAATTAAAAGAGGCTATAGGCTTTCTTCTTTGCAAAGTAGCAGATCATATTGCAAGCTGAATGGTACAGAACTGTGTTTGGTGCAACTTCACAGATTAACTTGTTTTTATGCTCAAAATTAAAGTTTTCTTCTTTTTTCCATAGTTCACAGTGTCCTTGGAGGCTGTATCTCTGGTTTGGGGCAGTTTGAATTGCAACCACTTAATTCCATAGCAAGTTAAAGTTTTTTCTTTCCTTTTGTTTTTTAATTTTAATATGATTGTTTAACTTACTTTAAGGATGGATTAACTGGAATGCAATCATTACTCAAGCAACAAAGCTGGCACTTTGCTATTTTTTTCTCTTTCTTTTAATACTTACTGTTTTTGTCTCAAGGGATTATTACCAGGATTTAAAATCCTTGATGATTTTTAAAATTAGCTATTTTATTTTGTTCAAATGATATAAACTCTATCAATACAATATCAATACAATTGATAGAAACAGTATCAATACACTGCTTAGTGTAAACCCATCAGCTTTTTCCAAAGGGTACATTTTACAGTACCCACAAAAGAGCTTTTGCATGCCCAGATGCAGCCTTAGTGGAAGAAAACAGTAGAAAACCATGGTTATCACACAGGTGGGCAACAATCAGCGTGTGGTATGTTAGGTATGGTATGAATTTTGTGCAAAAACGGTTAGACCCGTGTGGCAGAAAATACTTGCAGGAAAATCAGAATAGGATGATTCTAATCAAGGGTGGACCAAGAAAGATCAAGTAATTCTTGACAGGTTTGTTACATTTGAGCCATGTATCACTAGGTTTAGTCAGCCTGACTAAGGACTTCCTTGCTCCTGTATTTCAAACTGCAGAAACTTTTAAGTATTTAAGTATGAATTGACCAGAAAAAGAATCCACATAAAGCTTAAAATCAGATTACGTGAATTCCTGTGAAAAGTACTGTAATACGTGGTAGATCCTTAGGAATATAAGAGGAAATTAATGAACAGAGAAAGGGGAAAATGTTGAACTCAAAGCCACATTAAAATTCAAACCATTTGCTTTTGGCAACACAGCTTTATAAACCCCCATGCTGTAACTATTAATGGAAAAGCCTTTCTACTGGCAAGGCTGATACAAAGTCTCTCTGCAGCTCCCACAATGTCTTCTGTCTCCTGCTGGAAGAAGAAATGTCCTTGGTAAGAAAACACTTTCTGGACAGAATTTCAGGTAAATATGACAGTTACCAAGTGATTGACATGTCCAAAATGAGCCATCAAGGGCTGTCACCTCTTCACCAGCTCAGAGAATGTCCTGACCAGCTGCACATGGGCAGCACGGCCTGTGGAGGTGACCAAGGGCATCCACCTACTGCAGGCACAGAGCCAGCAATAATTCTGTGTCCCTGTGCTCGTGTGCTCGTAGGGAGTTATCATTTACAGTTGACACACACTTGGCTCTTTGTACCCAACAAACGCCCTTTGCCTGTTTTTAATATCACCGGGGGATAACCACAACTGAAATAATGATTAAGTAAAAGGTGGGGGGTTTAGGTACTTTAAGAAACAAATAGACACTGCACTTGTGGCCATGGACGTATTGATATTCCATAGCTACAGCAGTAAACTTCCAACTGCTCCTCCCTGCCACACAGAGTTGAGATGTATGTGCAGGCAGGTTTCAAGGAAAAGTGGTGCATCAGATTGAAACCTGCACTGGGGCTGCAGTTTTAAACGATGCTATAGGAGGAAACCTTCCCTAGGATTTCGTATGTCCATCTTTTATTTTGGACAAGGTAAATAATGCTTAGAGTGCAGGAACAACTGATTTTGCAAATTGTTAATAAATAAATACTAATAAAACATGGACATTTTTGAAGATTCTCAAATGCCAATGAAAAGCTGTTTTGAACCCAGTGCTGGGCATAAATGAAACTGCTGAGGGACCTGGCCTGAAAAAGCTCCCCACACATGTTGCAAAAACCAGCCTCAGCCGTGACTGATTCTAATCCAAATGAGTTGGTATAAATAAAGCAGATCTTTTTCTTTTCTCTCCCCTCACAATTTTATCTTTCTCACTTATGGTTAGTCCAGAACTCAGATCTAGAAGAGCATGAAAAATTTACCACTGATAGAAAAAAAATTGTTTAAATGGAACATTTGATTCTTCCTGGCCTGATTACAGGAATACAAATAAGAAATGATTCTACGGAAATCAATGTGGCTGTAGGAAAGCAATCTCAGTATAACCATGAAAATCCATCAGCCTGTGAGTTACAAAGATTGCCATAAATAAATGTTTGTCTATTCCACTTGTTTCCACTTTCCATGAACAGCACTGGAATGTGAAGTTAAACTTGGTGTGTTCTAACCTTGCACTGCAAACAAGGCCTTCCTGGGGCTCCTGGACACTCTGCTGTCACAGGCACCGGCCCAAGTGTGTGCTGGGGGAGAGGGGCACAAAGCCACAAGGTTTCCCAGCAGGATGGTGCCCAGTGAGAGGCAGGGGTGCCATTCCTAAGCAACAGTCATGGCAAGTAACTGGATGTGGTGTGTAGAGAAAGCACATGAGGACAACTACACTGGTTGTGCAGAGAAGAACACTCAAGGATGCCTGGACATACTGGAAAGCCGTTCTATCTGAGGGGAAAAACAACCAACCCAGCAGCTTTTATTATCTTATGTCAGCTGACCCTTTCAACAGGAAACAGAAAATAGTTAAGCCTTTATGTGCATCTTTGCAATAGGTAATATCCCAAATTCAGCCTGATCCAAAAATTAGGTGAGGGTTTTTTGACGGGTCACTAACTGCATGACACTGTATAGGATTAATTTTGTCCAACCATAAAGGCCCTTTGGGAATGTAGGTGATATAAAACTCTTCCCAAAACCTGAATTCTAAACCATTTTTCTGTCACCAGTTCTCTGAAAGTCCCTAAAGTTTGTTGTTCTGTTGCAACACTCCTGGTTCTATTAAGTGGTGATTGCCTTCTCTTAGTGGTGTTTGCTGTTGGGCAATCCAGCTGGATAATGTAAGGTAACTCCAATTATCCTTCACTAATTCCTGCCAGTAAGAAAATAACCTGCCCTGCTTTGTTATGCTGCGAGACTGGTTATTGATGGCTGCAACAATGGTGGCTGTACAGGACATTCAGCTGATCCAAGGCAAATCCCAGGGCCTCTTGAGGAAACACCTCATTGGATGATCAACTGGGTGAAATTTTCTAACTAAGGATGCATGAAATGTGTGGTGGAGTTTTCTAGCAATAAAATTCTACAGAAAATATAGGATTTTTTAAAAAAATGTGAGGATAACAGATTATGGACTTTGTAATTTTAAATTCAGTTTTCATTGCCTGTCAATGAAGGTTTCTCAAAAGTTGGCGAAACTTGAAACTGTCTGAATCTGTATTTGAAGTTCTAGTTAGCCAGTTTAACTTTAGAGAAGAATCACACATGGGCTCTTGCAATTTAGATGCAACATAACTTCCCTCAAAGCCTGAAGTGTCAGCTTGTGCCAGTTTGTGCTTTAAAGTGAATGTCTACTTTGCAAAAGTGATATCTAAAACAGGCAGTGTAGTTTTCCAAGTTTTAGGTATGATACAACTGAATTTTAAAACAGGACCTCAGCTCTGGCAGCATATTCTGAGGTCTTTCACTCGAGCTTGATTCTTGTCCATCAAATTCTATTCCAATTTCTCTTTAACAGACTTAAGTTTGAACATCTGATGCATAAATCTATTTAACAGCTTTTTATCAGGCTTGCTTAGTGGAGGGAGTAACTTGAGAGGAAAAGAGTAGCACAGGAGTTGGAACTCTGTTGAAACATGAGCCAGAGGTGAATGCAGCTCACCCTCTCTGCTCTAATACAACTTCTTGCAGCTTTTTGCTGCTAAAGCAAAACTGGTTTATTTCCAAAACATAACAGCAGACCTGTTGATGGTGTTTCCACATTGTTGCTTTTCAAGACTTAGTTTAACTGTGTTTTGTGGCTTCTGATACTGCAAATGTCTTGTTCACCATATCATAAATCAGCCTTATGTGATGGAGTCTCAGTGCAAGGTAAGTAGAAGCACTGGGACAATTATCATTTTTAAAGTGTTCCCAACAGAAGACACCTACATTAGTTGCCTTTTATCTAATGAATGTTTTACTGTTTTTCCTTCAGGAACATAGAGATGGTGGAGACAGCTCTGAGAGAAATGGCATGGACTTTTTTGAGTGATAAAAGACACCTTGGGATATGGGTGTTGAAGATCAATTAAGGGTACAGTGGGTTTCTCACAATGTGCTTTTGCAAATATGAATGAAGATTCAGAGTGTGACCTAAAAAGTGTCTCAACAACTAAACACTGATTGTTGCTGTTCCAATATATCTCTGATTAAAGTAATTTTCTAGGCTAGGAGTGAATTCTTACCCACTTGTGGCACAACACATCTCCTCCCTTTGCCCAGCCAGCAAGATTTTAATGTGCAGTAGAGAAAAAATCACGATCATGGAACAGAAAAGGGAATTTTGTGAGGAAGAACATGGCCTCAGTGGCATCTACTGCTTTATTTAAGCTGAAGAGATAAATGGAGCTTGTCATCTGATTCCCATTAACTGAAGCTCTTATTTTCTGGTGCATGACTCTTGGACCTGTAATTAGCTGATGACTTCTGAACATGGAAAACTTCCTGCTTGGGGAATTACAGAGGAATTCAATGTCCTAATGTCCCCAAATCAGCCTGCAGAATCGTCTTTTGGTCTGGGCAAATGCAGATTTCTTCTTTTTCTCACTCATCAAAGTAACCAAGTGGAAACAAAAAGAACTTTAGCTGACTGGAAACATGTAAAATTTACCTATAGTCAGAAAAGCAAAGTGTTTAACATTAATAATAGTGATTTTCTTAATTCTTGCTCTCCGGATTCCATATTTTTGTTGCAAATTAAAGTGTTGGTCAGTATTCATAAAGGAGGTAGATTTGCTTTATAGATCAACTAATCTAATAAAAGAAGATACACTTTTCTTAGTTGATATGCTGCTGCAGTAATCTGCTATGAGGTACTGAATATTGTCCTAAGCTACTCTTGGTTGCACATATTTGGTTGCTGGTATGCCTGAAGAAAGGGAGGGAAAGCACTGGAAGAGTGGATTGTGTAAAGTACTACACAAGACAAGTTTTCTGGACAATGCTTTTGAAGGGATGTCTAAATTATGCTTTTCCATGACATTTTCATGGTAGTTGAGAAAAAGCATGCCCAAAATTTGGGTTTGCATGGGCCTGTGTGGTTTCTGGCTAGCTAAACAGAATAAACAAAATTTTCCAGCTGCTGAGCTGTCAGCTGAAAATGCAAATCAGTGTTAATGCTGTTGCCTCCCCTAACTTTTTTCTTTTCCTCCTTTTTTTTTTAAAAAAAAAAAAAAAGTCAGCCTGAGTGCAATGGTTTAGAGCATGGGGATGTTTATAAGGATAATATATCCCCCCAAAAGCTGTTTTCTCTCTCAGCTAGAGAAAACCAAGACAGACATACAATCACTGAAAGCAGAAGTTTCATTCATCCACATGCAAATTGCCACTATAAGCCATGCTTGAGTCTCACAGGAAAGATTGGAAGTGACACAACTCCAAAGCAAAACTGGGAGCTCATTCTGTTTCTGCGTAACACGTGCTGTGAGTGATTGAAAGCTGTGAATTTTTCATCTCTCTCTTGCCAGCTGTTGAGTGTCTCATTTCCTTGGCGTTTCTGGTTTTTCCTGATTTCAGAACTGGAGAGTTGAATTTGTCACTTTTCAGCTCCTGCTGTATAAACCAGTGGTCAGACTCAATAAGTGCTCCAGCTAAGATAGCACGCTCCACAGGCCTGTCTGCACTGCTGGATGAAATATTGAAACTTAAATTATTTCCATCACACAGAACTGTTGTCTTATGATTATTCTGTTGCATATTAAGTCTCAGGATTTGAGAAAGTAATTCTGTGGTCAAAGCAGTGGAATTTATTCCTATTACTCATTCTCTCGGTTTTCTTTGTTGTTTTTTGGTTTGGTTTGGTTTTTGTTTGTGTTTGTTTGTTTTGTTTTATTTTAATGTGACTTCTCTTCAGAACTGTATGCCCACTGGAGAGACAACTTTTACAGCTATTGTGTTCCCTGTTTATGTTCTGAATGACATCTTTCAGTGAGGGCTCTGATTTTTTTGTTTCAGCTAAGGCTGACAGCACTGTCTAGGGGAGACTACTGTCCTGACTGTAGCACGATAAACCTTGGGAAGGAACAGCTATTTCCTTCATTAGTTTTGATGTTTCACTGCAAGGCAGAAAATGCCCACACTGCCCCTTTGCTCACAGAGCTGTGCCTGTTGTCGTTCTCCTGATTTCATAAGTTAGCAAAGCATAACAGAGGAGGCCCGTGGTCAGCCTCTGTCTGGGTCATATCCACAGGAGGCTCCATCTCCACCCTATCCAGCTTTTGGCAGACTTGGGCAGCCCTCTGCAGCTTAAGGATTGACAGGTTGTCTCTGGCTACTGCTGAAAGACAGATATTTTCTAGTTATTGACAAAAAAGAAAGAAAAAGAAATTCTGGATCCCAGGCTTTGTCCTTGCTAACCATTTCAAGTGCTTTTTCTGGAGAACACCCAGCGCTCTTTCATCAAACCTGCAGCAAGGGGCTCCACCATGGCATTCCAACAAGCCTGCGCTAAATGCTTTGACAAAAAACATGCACGCTCTGAAATGAAATCTTATTTACTGTGGTGTTATTAAAGTGCTAAATAAACAGACAAACTCAGAAGGGCTGCTAGGATGTGGGCGGGTGAATAAATAAGCTTTGATGCTAATGTCAGTCAATGCTAATTTCTATCCTTTGAAGAAAGTGTGATAAACACAGCTGCCAGAATTGTGATCTGAAATTGCTCTAATTAAATTAGATTTTTACTAGAATGAAAGCAGCTGAGCACCTTGTTTTGTTTCCTCTTTAGCTGGACTAGTTCAGAAAACAGTGACTTTCCAGTTCTTTCATGGCCAGGTAGGAAAGGTAATATTTGTTAAATACAAACAAGGATGTGAATATGCACAACACCATTGTATAAAATTCTGTATTCATATTCCTTTTGTTGTATTTGCTACCCAGGATTTGTGTCTTAATTTAGAATCGGAGATCTTCAAGGGGGAATTACCTGCACTGGCCATCAAATGCTTTCTTTGCAGTGATATGGGGAGAGGATGTAACTCCCTCATGTGCATCTCTCAGGTTTATGTATTACAGTAAAAGACAGCCAAGGGTGTTTGAAGGTTAAGAACTATTTAACTGCTGATGAGAATAATAACTAGCCATCACTGTAAAGAAAGGCATGGAGGCATAAAAGATAACAATCTGAAATCAGATTATCTCTGGATAACCCTTCATTTTTTAGTCTCTTCCTTGTTTCAAAAAGCACCTTGTTCCTTTCTGTAGATGGACAGAAAGGCCTGTTACTCCAAGCCTTGCAGATTTACCTTGTAAATTAAACTGTGATTTGGCTCAGATCTGGGTGGCTACTCATTTTCAGTAGAGCTGAAAATGAAGTAAGGTGATAAATTATTTCAGTACTTTTTTTTCCCCCGAGACCACTATTTTCCAAAGCAATCTAATTAATTACTGAGAACAGCATAGCCAAAAGTAAATAACTGATATATATATATATATGTTTGATTTGTGAGTGCTATTGATCTTAATTCAATTAATGTAAAAGAGATCTGTGTCAGAATTTAGTGCCATAAAATAAAAATATGAATTTATATATCGCTAGATTTACATAGAGAAATATTGTGTTAACATACCTTCTACCTGTGCCATCTATCAATTTCCAAAATGTATTCATTATGGCAAATCGATCTGATGAGGAGAAATTCGATTAGTTACAGTATGTCTTCCGTGTGCGGGCACTAGATGGCACTGAAAGACAGTAGCTGAGGCGTGGAAAACGTATTTACATTTCTTGATGTTAGTGTACTTCAGTGGAGGATCACTGCAGCATAAATTATATCCTGCAATCTATTCTGAAGAAAGGAAGAAAGAAAGGAAGAAAAGAAGAAAGAACGAACTCACTCACAGGAATTACAGAATCTTTATTGAATAACTCAGTTGTTACTTGGGTCTATGGAAGAAAGTGGTACAATTAGAGACGAAGTGGCAGAACATGATATTAAGTGACCAGAGCTGGCAGAAAAGTCCTTTTGCAGAACGGGGGGATGGAGTTTTCCCTCTCTCACTTGCTCATGTTGCTTCACAGAAAAATCTCCTCCAGCATTCATATGCTCCCTCCCAGCCACCGCGGTGCTCCCCGAGTGCAGTTCTAGTCCCAGATTTGACAGTTTTGCAAACATCAACTTCCACTGCATTTCACGCTCTGGTTCTGCCCCGTCTGACCAAAGGCAAACCCTTGGGCTGATGCCGGAGACACAGCAATGCCTTTCAGGAGGAGGCCTGGGTCAGAACTGGAGATTACAGCGAGCCCTCAATAAAAACCACGCCAAGTGAAACCCAGAGGGAGAACGAGGAGGGAAGGAGGGGATCGGAGTCTGACTCAGCCTGCAGACTCTGCCTCTCAAACCTTCGGCAGCCTGACCCGGCTCTTTCACGTGCTTCAGAAGGGTTTTTAGAGAGCTAATTACCCTCACGACAGGATGAAAGCGAAACAGCTCATCATGTTCAAGGGATCACTGCAGATTATCCCATGTGTTACTATGGTTTTGAGAATTACAAAGACGTAGTTTTATTCCGACTGCAAAAGGAAGCACTCAAAAGGTTAGGAAGCTCTACGTCTGTATTTCGGCCCATTCTGTGCACTAAACGAGACCGACGCCTTTTGGGATGCAAAGCTATGCAATCATGTAATTAAAAACTGAGGCCTATGCACGAGTTGGCACAATTATGGCTGGAGCAAGGGAATTTCCCTAGGGAATTCAGCATCAGGTTTATCCGTACAGATAATATTGTTGCCTATGTGCAATTTCATATGCAATATTGACACGTTTTTAAAGATGAAGGGTGGTCCATTGCACGGACTCTGATGTGTGTCACTGCCTAGGATGAAACTGTCTGGGGGCCACTGTGGCCTTCGCGGTGTAATTTCCTTAGACTAAAGGGGAATCCTTTCAACCCCAGACACGACTTTCCCACAGTTTCGATATATTTTTAAAAGTATGTATATTACACTGTGGTTCTTTGAGGAGTTTTGGACGCGCTCCGTTCTTCGCAGCCGCTACCCCAGGAGCCGGGCGGGGCGCGGGAGGCGGGGCGGGCCCTCAGGCGAGCCCCGCGCCACGCTCAAGATGGCGGCCGGCGGGAGCCGGGCCGGGCGCCGCGCTCAAGATGGCGGCGCTCGCCGCCCCGGCGCTCGTGTAGCGGGGGAGGAACCCCCGGTCCGGGGGCAGCGCCCCGGGGAGCCGCGCCCGAGGGACAGCGGCGGCCCCTCCGTGGGGAGAGCCCTGCTGGGGGCGGAGGTGCCCTTGTGTCGGCTGAGCCGTACCTTAATATATCTTGTAAAAATGAATTAATTCTTCACCTTCACTTCTGAATTTTTGGTGTTTATTTTACTGGGACCTGGGGCCTTTTTTTTTTTTTCTTTATTTAAAGGTGTTCAGGCACCTAACTTTTTTCGTTCGTTACGGACTGAGATGTGATCAGCCTTTCGTGTGCTCCTGCCCTTTGTTCAGACATACGCTGCTTGTAGTTGCCTATTTCATTTGTCAGGAGCAAAGACTCCTTGAGAACAGGTCTACCGGCGGTGGTTTCGAAAGGGAGCTCATATGGCACCCTTTGTCTTGGGAAATAAGGATACGGTAATTCCCGACTTCTGTCTGCACAACCGATGTTGTGATAAGGTTGCTTAAGCATTGCTTCCAGTGGCGGTGGAAAATGCTGGAGGTGTGTTGGAGAGACCATTGAGGCAGACGTCTGCCCAGAGCGGTGTGGAAGCCTCTTCAGTTTCTGGATTCAGTGTGAGCAACCAGTTCCCACGTTATTGTGGAGTTGGCACCTGCAGCCAGTGCAGGAGCTCTGGCTGTACCCCACTTTGGGAATGGGTTAGTTCTTGCATCAGGGACAGCTCACCTGCTGGGTTCTTCACGTCCTCATCCCAGTAGAGGCTGAGAGGAGATTAGAATTAATGGAAAATTTTTCTGTGAGTAAGGCAATAGGACACTCCATCTCTTTTTCTCAGCCTCCGGAGAAGATGGAAAAATACATTTTTGCAGAATGGTTGATGGTTCACATTATATGGATGTAAATGAGAATCAGCTCTTCAGGAGAGGGATGAAGAGCTGCAGTTACACAAAGTGTGTCTGTAGCATGTGTGTGATTTAAATGAACAAAAACTCTCTGATCAGAATTGCAAGTAGCTTTTTGTAGAATATCTGGCTTGGACAAACCTGTGAAATAGTAACAAACACTTAGGACAAGGCGTCTGGGTTGTCAGTGGGTTTATAAAAGTGCTCAGCTTTAAGAGTGTTGACTGGTGGAACTACAGGCAAAAATAGGTGCCAGGAAGCAGATGGCATGAATTGAGACTGGAAGGAATAAGGATTTTCTTAACTGGACTAAGGAATAACAGCCTGAAGCAAGCAGCCTGCAGGGATGGGTGTGGAAGAGATCTAGCGTCAAACAGCCAAGGTGGGGCCAGGGAGAGGTGTATTAGAAAAATATAAATCCTTCAAATGTTGGCATCGCACTAAGGGTGCCAGAGTTCAGGAAGTGTTTGGACAATGCTCTCAGGCACGTGACGTGATTCTTGGGGCTGTCCTGTGCAGGAGTTGGACTGAATGATCCTTGTGGTTCTGTCCCAGCTCAGGAGATTCTCTGATTTGTAGTCTCTTGTGGCTGATATTTAAGCTTGTAATCAAATGTTCACACTATATTATAATGTATATTGCATTTACAAATTGTATTTATTTTACATGTATTTATGATTTTCTCTGAATGTAAAATAAATGATTTGTGCTTCTTTAGTTTTTTTGTAGCTCCCAGAAACTGCAGCTAGTACTGGAGGGCTGCTGAACTGGTTGCTGAATGTCCATGTAAATTGAAATACAAATTAAAGAGGCAAACAGACATCCAGGTGGGGGCTTTTTTGCTTGAGTAATTATCTTTAAATATTAAAGTAAGAAAACAAACCAGCCTTTGATGCTCATGTTCTGTTTCAGAATAGAATGGTTGAACCCTACCATGGTTGTAATGTAGGATATTGCGATGGTCATTAAATAGAATGAAAAATCAGATTGCGCAGAAAGATTTGTTTTCTTCTTTAGAGTGAGGGGAGTAATATCCTGTAGTAATATCAGAGCCTAGTTTGAGGACACAGTTATTTTGAGATTAGAAGCTTAAACGTGTGTGTTGGTTAAAAGCAGATGGGTGTTGAAGTCAGGACCTGATACTAGAGTGCTGCAAAGTATGGAAGCCTTTGGAAAAGTAGGATTTGAAACTTTGTGGCATGACTCAGGAGGGTTTTTTTCCTCTTTGAGGGACACAGCATATATGTAGGGAATAAAACGCAATGATTGGGTTTTCCATTTGTTTTTAGTTTGCTTTTGAACTCACTGTACCAAAGTTAAGGTTGTTTGCAGGTTATGTGAAGTGATAAATAAGGCCACAGCAGGCACAACATGGCTCAGAATGTGGGCGTTTTCTCTTCACAATTTTTTCTTTTCACTCCTTCTTTCCAAATCCACTGCCATCGCAGATTCCTGGCTCTGTTGGAGAATGCCACGTGAAGCTATTTTTGACTGCTCAGAGAATTACTGTAGCAGGAACAAAGGACAGTGATGGGGGAGAAGCGGTCCCAAGGGGCCTTGAGAAAAAAGAGATGGAATTCAGATTAGTAGCCTCCAAAAAAATCTTGCTGTAGAAGAGGTGAAAAGTAAGACTTTGAAAGAACAAAGGTAAAAACAACATGTGAAAACACTTAGTTCTCATAATGTTACCCTTTCCCATGAGGAGGCTTTTTGAATGGCTTTCATAGTAATGTTTCTCATATGTTGACCATAGATTTATTTGGGCAGTAAGCTTGACTTTTTCTCTAAGCCTCTAACAGAGATGATTGATTTACTGGCTTTGATAGAGGGATAGAATTACTTTCAAACTTTGAAATACATAATAAGCACCTCAGGTAATTAGCAAGCCTACATCTATCTCTCTTTAAAGTGATCAATGGCATTAATTTGGTTTGGTAACTATGGCTATTTTCTTGTTCAGCAGCCATATGGTATTTCTGAGTTTAGTGTGATTTCCTGTAGGTGGTTTTTACAGAGTCAGCTGGGCTTTGGTGTGAAGTACAGCAAAAATTAAATACTAGGGGAAGGTGTGAAAATGTTCTAATATTAAAAGAGGAAAAAAAAAGCAGGTTGCTTTAACTTTGGTGTAAGAGTAGATTGTAGCCTCTAAATCGAACATTCAGGGAGACTGTAATGCTAAAGCAGTAAAAATTTGTAACTGCTGCTTGTTTGACACTGAAGTTTTTAATGCAAATAATGATCAACAGATTGGTGTTTTGTTGTAAACAAAATACTTTTTAGCTTTACTGTAAAAAGGAGACCGCTCTTTCAGTATCATACCCTTTGAAGGGGTTTTCTTCTTGAGGTGGGATACATTAATGCTGTTGTTAAATGTGTCATGACATTAATAGAACAGCCACAGGAAATTTCCATCTGAATTCTGATTTCTTGAGGCCTGCAGTAATCAAAAAAGTGTGAATTTTATCTGTCACATGAGGAGTGGCTGAGGGAACTGGGGTTGTTTAGTCTGGAGAAAAGGAAGCCCAGGGGGACCTTACTGCTTTTTATGACCACCTGAAAGGAGGTTGTAGACAGGTGGGAGTTGGTCTTTTCTCCTAGGTACCAAGCAATAGGACAAGAAGAAACAGCCTCAGGTTGCTCCAGAGGAGGTCTAGAATGGATATTAGGAAAAAATGTCTTAATTAAAAGGGTGGGCAAGCATTGGAACAGGCTGCCCAGGGAAGTGATGGAGTCACCATCCCTAGAAGTGTCAAAAAGTGTAAATTTGGTGCTTACAGACGTGGTTTAGTGTTGGATTTGGCAGTGTTTGGTTAATGGTTGGACTCGATGATCTTAGAGGCCTTTTCCAACTGTAATGATTCTAAGATTTGAAATCAGGAGCTTCTGAGAAACATTTTGGGCATCAAGAAGCACAGTCCAGCTGAGCCGGTGAAGGCTAGGATAACAGAGAGGAGTCTTTGTTTGGGAAGTTCTGAGCTGTATCTGAAGCAGTTTTATAAAGGTGAAAAATGCTGGGTTTTTTTAAGCTGACCTTTACTCTGTGCTTATAGATAGCAGCTTAAATTTCTCTGTGGGAGATTCTCTAGCATGCAATATTAACAGAAATAAATCTATCTGAGAGAGTTGTGGGAAGGAGAACCAGTGTCAGATGGTGATCTTGGATGTCTCTCTTGGAAGGAGATTTGGAAGTGGAAGCAGTCAAGTCGGGGGAGTGGGGCAAAGAAGAGCAACGAAAACAGTGTTGGGAAGTGGAATGGGGCAAAGCCAGAGATCACAGAAGACTAAGGGTTGCTGGTGGTGATGTAGCGCAGCATAGACCTTGCAAGCATAAAGTTTTCTGGTTAGTAAACGTGACATTGAGGAGAAACAGAGAAAGAAGCTGTGTGGTATAGAGGCAGGAAAGTGCCATTTAAAATTAAATAGAAATACATCTGAAAGGCACATCTGAAAGAACTAGTGACTGTAAGGTCCGTGTTCTTGGAGTGTGTGGAAGGAAATGAGAGTAGGGGCATGTGGAGCCCATTCCTGTGAGGGGAAAACCTGAGTGCTGAGGTGGGGAAGCAGAGGTCTTGTGGTATGGAGACAGCTTAAGACATGCAGCCCAAAATGAGAGAAGCTGTATGGTAACCTCAAGAGGGATGTGTTAGTGTGCCATGCTGGATGTCCTCAGTGGTACAGAGTCCAGAGTGTTGGTCACAGTGTGCACAGCTTATAGAAGCTGTGAAAGAAACATTCTTTCTGCCTTCCCTGTTCTGATTCCTTCCCCCATCTTTATCCTCTAGGGGAGCCGTGAAAAACTTGCTTTCTGGTGGGTTGGTACAGCCAACATATGACTGGAAATAACATCAGCTTTCTGCATTCAAGTCTCTGAAGAAAGGTCTTGCTGTGTATCTTTATGTATAGCATTGTTGTTTTTGTAGAAACAGACAAACACAGCATGATAAAAACATTCTTGTGCTGTCTATAGTACAAAATAACTCTTGTGCTATGTAACATAAATTAATAAAAATGACTGAATTAAGCCATAACTATTAGCAGATGGAAACTGTGGTTTAGTCTTGTGTAGTCTCTCCTTGTTAATGAACTTCACATGCAGATAAAATGGGAGGGAGATAGGCTTTAATAAGGGAAAATGTTTGCCTTGTCATCTGAAAACACTTACACTCCTGGGTGAAGCCTGCATGCTCAGCAATACTCCTTTCTTGTGCAGAGCCAGAGTGTTTAGACATTAAACTATTGTTATTCCTGGGTTGACAAGAATATGTCCCCTTCCTAGAGCTTTAATTTTTCTTTCCTCTTTATGTGACCAAGGTTGGTCAGGGGCTGTAAACAGCCTTGGTTTAGACTTCCTGGTATTTCCCTATGCCATTGCCATCCTTGCATGTGATAAGACTTGCCTGCTGGAGCTGAACCAGGGAGTCAATCTCAAAGGCACTAAGGTCTGTTGCCACAGCTAATACTGGGCTTGTGCTTTGCTTTTCAAAAGAATCACGTTTGTTATTTACTGAGTGTTTAGAGAGAGTCTCCAGGAGAACTGTTTCAGATTTCAAAGTTTAAATACAGCATCATCTTCCTTTTACATGTCTGATCAATCATTATGCTTGAAAAATAATTTAGACATAAAGTGACTGACTTAAAAAATTGTTTCTTTCAATGCATATCTCTTTAAGGCTTCTTTTCCAATACCATATTTAACTGTATGTGTAACATAATTTTTCTGTGTTTTAGCTTAGAGAAGATCCATTTGCCAGTGAGCTGCCTTTCGTGATGTGTTTGTCTGTGATTAAGTGTTTATGGACAGGATGGAGCATCGGTAGTGAGATTTGAGAAGACACATTTTGTAAACACAAAATCCATTCTACCTGGAATGTGAGTGGAATGGTACAGCTCCGATTACACTTGTGCTTCGGGGTGGTGTTGGAATTAAAGCCGGGAGTTTTGGAGTTTGTTTGTTGTTTTTTTTGCAAAGCCTCATTTGTGGTCTTCCGAGTTTTGCACTTTCCTGTTACTTGTAAGACCTAGAGGGTGCTTGATACTTACAGGCTTAGACTGAAAATGCTTTTAGACTTAAAGAGAACTTAAAAGACTTTCTTAGGAATTTTCTCCCTGTTGTGTTTACTGAAAGTAGTTGCTGTGCTCAGCAATACAGCTGATAGGGTCCATTTCTAATGGTAAAAGTATTTAAAATTGAAACACCCCTCTTGGGCAGCAGTTCTTGAAGTTGCATCAAAACTGGGTGATGTGGAGTTATGTGTGGAGTGATGTGGAGATATCTTTGGGTGGGAGGAAGGAAGAGGGGGATTTTGAGAGCTAGGTAATTAATTAAAGATTGCTGTGGTTATGATGTTTTGGGCTTAGAAAATTACAGAGTGCTATGCCACATACTTGGAATATGCAAGTAAGTTAAAATATTTCCTTTAATACGTATGCTGTTCTAAATAATTATATAAAGCTGAAGGGCATTTTTGCCTTTTGGAATAAACTTTATCCTAGCCTTAAACATATGTTCTCACTTATTGTTGATAGCTTCTTTAATACTATAAAAAACTACAGCAGGTATTGCAAGAATTCAGTAACTTAATCTTAACCCTTTGAAGTTAAGTCCTGTGAAATGTATGTCATGCTGATAGCTTTATAAAAACATAATGGAATTAAAACCAAAATCCATTATTAAAACTAAAAGTCAGATCATTAATATAGTTTAGAACTCCCTTCTGTGTCAGTGAAGTCTAAGATCGTGAATGGTCCTAGACACTTTTTGGGCCTGAATTAGTCATCGTGTATTTTCTGTGACAGTGGAACTTTACAAACTGAAAAAGCAAGATTTGCTCTAAGGGTTTTGGAAATGTCATTGTGTAATAATGTTTATACACCAAGACAGCTGAAGAAAGTACTTGTGGTTGTCTGTGAACTGTAACTGAGGTTTTTTTGTGTTACTGCTTAATTGTTGCATCAGTAAACTGCTTTTCTCTGCTTTTCTTTGCTGTCAAGCAAAGCCAGTTTGATCTGCTGCAAACTGAGTACTTTGGCAACTTGTTCTCTGTTAAAAAATGGTAGAGATGGCATTAGTGGGAAAACAATTACTTGCTTTGTAAGTAGTGCAGTTGAGTTATGACTAAGTATATTGATTTGCCTGGCCAACACAAACTCCAGACAGATTTCCTTTTTTTTTTTCATGGCCTTTCCATAAGAGGGTCACATGGTTGTTCGTTATTGCCCTGTATATGGTTGAGTTCTACAAACCAAACTGCTTTCTGGGGAAATTGAAATGAGTTTTAATTATTTATTTTTAAAGTAGATTTTGATCACAGATGTGTGATGTTGAATGGACTGGGGAAGGCTTGTCGCTCTCTTAGCTTTTGTTACTTTGCAAAGCTCTTTAACTTCTCTTTTTCTGTGGCTTTACTAATTGCATACGCAATAAAGACATTACTGACTTCCAAAAAGATACAATTTTCTATTTTTTTTTTACTATCTAGGCAGGAGAAACTGCATCTATTTGCTTGTGCCAAACATGGTTTTGTTTTTTCTTAAATTGGCATCTTATCCTCTAAACCCCAAAGGCAATTTGAATATGCTATTTAGAGTTCCTTGCTGATTTTAGCGCTTAGGGTGCTAAATCTGTAGAACCTACAAATTGAAGGGTGTTAAATCTGTAGAACCTACAAATTGAAGGGTGTTAAATCTGTAAAACCCACAAACTGAAGCCATAATAATGGGATCATGAGACTCTGAGATGACTTCTTAGTTTTGAGAGCTCTCTCTTGTCTACTGTACCTCCCATCATTGCCCTCTCTGGTTCAGGGAAGGCTCTGGTGGTCATTGCCTTAGTGTCAAATGTATTAAGGTAAAATTTAGTCAGCTGATAATAATGGGTCTGAATGATAGCTCAAAACAGTTGTACTGCTTTACTCTTCAAGACTTAATACCAGTTCTTCTGTCAGCCCTGTTAAGAGGATGTTCTATGGTATCTTGTTTGTCTTTTCTGGAAATTTGTGTTCATATTTGTGTTATGAATTTACCCCATTGCATTACAGCTTTGAGCAGAATGGAGCAGGGTAGAAAACAGAAATGCAACAAGTGAAAAGTTTGAATAAATATTTTGGTACTTCTTAATTGGATGTAGTTATCTCTTCTGTGAGCTGCTTCTGGGTAGCCTTCCATGGTGTGCTGTGTAGTGTAATGAACCATGGGCCAAAACAAGCACTTGTGGCTATTCCATGGAGAAGGGCAGGTGCTTTGTTCACTGCTTAAATTCTTCGTTTCTGATAGGTACCTCCTTCCAGTGAATTTAGACATGTACAGACAGCTTCCTGAGAGGCTGTCTATAATTAACAACAGCAAGTAGTTTTAGGTGTGGATGTGGCTGCTGTGTGCAGCAGCTGTGCTCTGGTGACGTTCTCATACTTTGTCCTTGTAAGGTCCTGGCAGGAGGCTACACAGAACGAGCTCAAGGCATGGTGGGATGTGCACCAGCACTGCTGGTACAGCTCGAGCAGGTGTTTGGTGGTCAGTGAGACCATTCACATCTGCAACATAAGAATCTGTTTTCCCAGTTTTACCAAACTGGACTGTTGTTAACTTGAATGTGAAATGCTGCTGGGTGTTTGTAAATCAGGTGCAGATAACTAATAAAAGACCTGAGTGGTGAAAATATTCTAAAAAACCAATTGGTTGCAACCTTTTTGGAAAAGATTTGAATGAACTTTCTTTCCAGGAAAACATTTAAAAATTCCAAACTGTATGTTTAGTTCACTTGTTTCAGATATATCTTTATTGCAGGATGAGCTATAGCTATACCTGACACCAGAAACAGAAGCATAGGAATTTTCCTTATATAAGGAAGATGAAGGACACTTACAAAAGGGCTAATTTGGAAAGCAGGTGAAACTTAAGGATAATTTGGTTCACCTGCTTCCTAGTCACAGAACCATTATCAGTTTCCATGTAGACAGATAAAGTTCTTTAAACAGAGAGAGAAGCCAAGCCCAGCACCTGTATCTGAGTGGGTCAGGTGGAAAAGAAGCACGAGAGATCTGGAGTCCACTTGCAAAAACATTGCAACAAATGTGAACTAGTGGATAAGTTTTTCAAGTAATAAGTACAAAAAGTGTTAAATAAACATAAATGTGGATTTTCTCAAACCAAAATCCACAACCAGTAATATCTCCTTTTATGGCATGGTATCCAGTCTGTTTTGGGAGGAACAAATATGTTCTTAGTTTAGTTAGTTATTCTAATGGCTTTTTCTGTATTATAAGCAAGGATGTTTCACTAAATACCATAAAGTTGGTGAAAAGCCTTAAATAGTTTCATGGATCACTGTCAGACCAGAGGATGTGGAGACTGAATGGTCTCTGCAGGGTTCTGTCACTAATTTTGACTTAAGTGAAACGTTAAGGCTGTACAGTATTAGCAGCAGATGGTATCAAGCTTGGAATTGCTGTGAGTGTGTTGGAAAATGTGGATAGGGTTCAGAGTGACTTGAGGATAGAGAAGAAGTAGTCTGGGAGGGAGAAAACCATGCCTTTTGGATGAGGACAAGATTCGAGGTCCTCCATTTATCATCTCTGTTCAGAAGACTGTGGAGGAGTAGAGTGAGTGTAGTGCAAAGAGTTCTGGGGATGTTGCAATTGAGAAGCCAGATATGATTCTGTTAACACAGCTGCTGCAAATGACTTGGATTTACTGTGATATGTAAGCAGGATGAGTTTCTGCATATCACATGATAGCCTTTCATGCCAGGCTTAAGAATTTCACCCCAGGAGAAGCTAAATTACAAGACAATATAGAGGAAAGTAAAAAATGAAGTCTTGAAAATGTAATTATTTTGTTCACATAAAGTTTGAGAATGTTTCCCTTACAGACTGGAAGACTACAGAGGGAGGGAAGAGTTTTCTTCAGGTGAGATATAAAAATGGAGAACATTTTTCAGCCTAGTCACTCTGACAGCAGAACCACTGGTAATGTGCTTAAACTGCAACAGAGAGAGTGTAAATGGACACTAGAAAAGAACTGTGCCCCACTAGAACAGATTGCTTGGGAAGACTGTGGTATTGCCATTTTTAGAGTGCCTCATAAGGCACAGATTAACTATGTCTAGACCATGTTTTTCTCCCCCAGTCCTGAGAGGCAGGATTAGCTGATTTATTGAGCTCCTTTCTAACCGTTAGAGTATTAGAAAATCCTAGAAGGGTTTCTAGAAAGCAGGGACATTCGAATTAAAAAGGTATCAAAGTGGTTAATATCACTGGGCCCATGTTAATCACCTTCTCATTTTGTGATAATGGATCTTACTATCAAAATTGCATATCTGTACTCCCTCATTTCCACTCCCCGCTCTTCAAAGAAAGTAATATTGCACTGAGGGAGAGGGGGAAATACTTTTATAAATCTTCTGGCTCACTTCCATTTCATGTCTGTAAATATCTTCCAGTTGATACACTAAGTGTATACTGATGGCTACAAACTTCCAGAATCATCTTTCTTCCCCAGCTATATGTAAAATTGCTTTGGGGATGAGGGAGAAATTAGACTCTTCAAACCCCATGGTAAGTTTGATACCAGATTCTAAGATTTCACACTGCTTCGCTCATTCCTCTGAGTCAGAATTAAGATATAAAATAAACCATTCCCTCATAAGCAGATAGCAGCCTTTATTTTGCATGCCTTTTTTTTTCTAAACCTGGCAATTAAAATGCATGAATAAGAGGCAGTGTACTCTGGTAGCAGCAACTTGGGCCTGGGAGACAGAACTGTCAGCATCTTAATCTTAGACATGTTGTTGAATTATGATTTGCTGAAGGGCATGTTTAATTCCTGGCCCTGTTTTCCACACACAGAATGTGATGCTGTAAGGATTAATTTTTGTCTGTAGCTACAGAATTAAAACTCTCAGATGTGTCTTTTCACATTAAAAGTTGGTATGTAAGCCCAAGGTTTTCATTCATGAATTCCTGGGTTGTGTTTGAATTCTTCTGCTACAGTATCCTCAGGTTAAAGAACAATAATTTAAAATTCTGATAGGTTAAAAATATCTAACTTGTGCTATTTTCCTTAGTCTTTATATATGGAAAATGCAAACTCTTTTTTTCTTCCTTTGCTTTTTTTGTTTCCGTGCTGTTATTGAAGACAGCTCCTTTCTCAAAGACTTCAGATGTGTGCTGTAGTTGTTTTACTTCATTTGTGATTTATAAAGGTACAGAAAGATTGCAGAATTGAAATTTTATTGGAATCCCTGTGATTTTCTAACCAAGGTGGCTGCATTGGTATAAGCTGGTTTGTCTTGGAGCATTGATACAGCAATACAGCCGAAGGACTTATTTTTTAATTTAAGTTCCTTTGGAGCCTGAGGGCTCCAATGCTGTATGATGTCATTCTGGTTCAACAGACCAGCAGTGTTGAAGAGTGAGAGGGCGTGTGGGGTCTTTAGGGCAGTGAAATACCTTTCCCAAAGCTGGTAGCATCAGGTTGAAATCCCTGCAGGCTTCCTCCTGCAGGTGCTTGTTTTAAGTTAGGCCTGCACAGACATTTAAATTTATTATTATGGTGTCACCCTACAGGGTTTATAGTTCTTTCAGTGAATTCTTTGTAAAAGAGCTGGCATCATTTTTTAAAAGGTTATGTTGAATTTTCGTTTCCACAGCACAAGTTGCCATGGATATGTCAGGTTCCTAATGTTTGTTTACAGAAGAATGAGGTAGAGAAGGTTTATGGTGGCTATTTTCAAATGAATGTTCTGCTTTCAAATGATGCTGTTCTCACTGGAGTTAACTGGCCAGTGAATGTAAATTCTGCTGTCTGCTTTAAGAATGGATTAAGTTCACTTTGAAAAGACTTAATGCAGAGATGTTCATGTGTATATCTTTACTTTGCACTAGCTTCTCAGTTGTTCAGGTTGCTTTATTCCCTCTGCAGTAAAATGACCCTGCTGATTTTGTGTGCCCCGTGTTGTGTGTTGGAGTCCTTGTCAATCATCATTTAAATAGAGGGGCCATGCACACACCCAGAACTACGGAATTGCTGCTGAAAACGTGCTGCATCTCTTGCACCTGCATGAGGCAAAGAGGTCCTAGACTTGCTATGATTGGGAAAAGGGGATGGTGAATTTTTTCTGGCTAAGAACTGGCATAACAAGGAAACCAAGCCATAAAATTCCTGTATGCATATATGAAATGCCCATGAGAGAGCATTTTAATGTTATATTACATAATACAGCACTTGAAGTATGTTTCTGGTCTGTACTTTGCCTTCCAAGTCATCTGCTTTGCTCCTTCCTAGCTGCACACTTACTTTTCTCCCCTTCCAAAATAAAGACCACAAAGATAAATGTGTTTATGTAACCTCTCAAATCTTGATTCAGAAATACAAACTGCTGACTTCGGAGCCCATGCAAACGACCTGCACAGCACCAGGCTCTGCTGTCAAGTAACCACGAGAACGAGTATACGACTAAACCAGAAGTCAAACATTAACTTGTTCCTTTCCCAGGTCACGCTGGAAGAGGCATGGGCAAGCACATTTGAAAGCTGAGGAGAACAAGCCCTGTGTTTGTCACAGTGAAGGTGACAGTAAATGCTGCTCATGTCTCACTGTAAGCTGTGCAGTCCTTAAGGACAAGACAAACAACTGCTGCAGGACACTTGGTTCAGTTTTTGGGTCAAATAGCCAAAAGAGTAGCAAAAAGTCAAGAGGCAACATAGTGGAAAAGAATGAAAAGGTGAACGTCCTGTTGTGGAAAGTGAAAGACAAGAGAGAAACACTTGTTAAAGAAGCAGCTGTTAAAAATGGATGGCTACTCTTAGTGGAGTAAAAGAATTAACAGCAGTTTTCTTGGTAAAATTGATCCTTGTGTACATTTTGTGATGAACTT
This sequence comes from Aleadryas rufinucha, assembly GCA_013397815.1. NCBI lineage: Eukaryota > Metazoa > Chordata > Aves > Passeriformes > Aleadryas > Aleadryas rufinucha. Next base: position 509,325 of record VZTH01001630.1, read on the forward strand.
AATTGTGAAACTCCACAGCCACAATGACTGTGTCCCCTTCCCCTTCATAATCAACGGCGATTTCTTGAGTGAGGGAGAAGCCTGGGCATGATCAGTCTGTGCCTGTCGGTTCCCATATGAGCTCTACTGTCAACCTCTTAAAGTTACCTCATGTAATGTTCATTAAAAGTGTTTTGAGAAAAGTGTGGTAGTCTTCAGGGGTGTGCTCCAAACCCCTGAAATGTCTCTACAAAGAAGTGTCTTGTGTGTTTTAAAAAGTGTAAATGAAATAGCCTCAGTGTGCTAATTTTAGTGCAGTAGGTGTGAGTTTCCAGGTGAAGGTGACAAGATGTTCTCTGGGTTTAGTATCCATAGCAATAGCCAGAGGTGCCTTTGTGAAGTGATAGGTACAGAGATAGCTGTGTTTGAAACTGTTTGCATTTAATATTAGGGCTGTTTCATTGCTTGTATAGATGTAGTGCAAAATATCTTGAGTGGTTCATGCAAGCTAAATACCACCCCCATGAAACATCTGCATTTTCCATTCAGAATGAGAAACAGTGGAGTCTGTACTTCCTGCACCTCTTTGGAGATACAGATTAATTGGGTCCTTCCTTGTAGCCAAACATCTCATCAGGAGTGTGTGCTAGGGAGGGAACCCTTGCGGAGCAGCGAGGCAAGCTGTAGTCTAGTTTTCTTTGACACAAGTTCAGCCTCTTTGGGAAGAAAGTGGGCATGGATCTGAAGCCATGTCCAGGACTAAATGAAGTTGTGAGAATCTTTACTGGAATTGCCAAGAAGTGGATTTCTAGTTTCAGGTTGTGAGGCCTGATGTGGTATTGGCTCCACATGCTGCTCTAATATAGCTCATATCCCACAAATGTACAAACTCAGCAGGATGTTACAACATGACAGTGCTTGGGGATGAATGCCTTTTGCAGTCCATGCTTATTTCATTTTATTAGATGTTTTCTTAACAATATCAATCTCTCTCTTCTGGTGATAATCATCAGTGACCAAATTCTCTTGGGCTAGGATGCTTTTACGGCAGTTCAAGCCAAATTTCCAAGTAGATTTCTAGGTAAAAGCCATCATGTTTTTGTTTAGTCTGTTGGGGTTTTTTTGCTGGTTTGTTGTTTTTTTTTTTTTTTTTCAATCATGACTTTTTGAGAAGGCTAAAAGAAGAACATATTCATCAAAGTATATCTGGTCAGTATTGGAACAAGTCTTTCATGTGTTGATGGAAAATGCACCAAGTCCAAACTTCAAGTGCTTATTTTGTACTTTAAACTCTCTTTCTCTGGTATAGANACTGTTTTTTTGTTTTTTTTTTTTCAATCATCCCATATGTTGATTTCCCATACCTGGAAATTGTGCTGTACACAGAAAGGCCACTTGGCCCTGGTGACAGGGAAGAAAACCCAAAGTGCTGTGTACATCTGTTCAATTACCTCGTTGTCCATCAATCCTCTTGGCCTGACCCAACAGCCAGCTTCCAGAGCTGACACTACCAGCCATCAAGATCCTAAATATTCACAGAGTAATCTCTATAAAATGCTTTCAGGTTAACCCTTAATACACAGTGAGAAAATGCCCCCAATGCAGAATGTCAGGATGAAAAAAAAGGTACTCAGAATTTTGTTCTCTTATTCCAAAAGGGGTGACTGCTCCTATGAGTGTGTCAATATGAAGGAAGCTGAGCAGCCACCTTGTTCTTAAGTTCTCCATGCTTCCATATTACTCTTCTGGAACAGGTCATGTGATATGGATTATGTTTTGAACTAAACAGCCGATTAGATGAGGCTAAAGTGAGAATGCTCGATATAGAGCAAGTGTCAAGTTCTGTTTTACTGGAAAATACTTAATATTTATCTGTTTTTCTTCAAGGTGTTTTCACATAAAAGATCCCCTGTCGCATGCAAGAAATGAAGCTTGTTCTATGAGCCATAAAAATTAATCTTAATATTCTGAATTTATGGGACTTAATTCTTCGGTATCGCTGTTTCTCTGTAATCTGCTTTTGGTGTAATTATTTTCCTTTGAGAGAGGAATGAATGTGTATTACTGTTTAAAAGAGTCATATTTGAGAAGTTTGTCCCAAACCATAGGTTGGATTTAAAACTTAAAGTTCCCTTTGTATGCAGATGGCATGTGGGAGTCTCCTGAGAGTTCGTGATTTGCACTTCTATGCTGCTTTGTGCAAACAGTACTTGATAGCAGGAACTTACCTCCAACTGTGTTCTTGCAGAAATTTGTTATTCTTGATCTCAGGGGGTATTGCTTGTTTGAGCCACATGCTCTTTATTAATCTTCTGTGCTGAATGCCTGAGAGAAACTGTGATAGGCAGGTATGGTCAGTGTAAGAAATGAAGGCGTTGTTGTATCTATTTGAAACTTCATGAGAGGACCTCTTTGCTGGCTGGAGCTGTGACTGTTCTGTAAGGCTGCCAGGGTCTGACAAAATTCATACTGAGAAATGGTATTTTTGAAGTTTCTCGAAGGGTGTGGTTGAATTCATACTTCTCTTATCCACATAAGAGAAATAAACAGTATGCCTTGATTCTTTCTCAAAGTAGTAAAGTGCAGGTATGTGGATTTACAAAATAAAGGAATAAGAAATTATTCTCAGCTATTTTCCCATTCTCATTTAAACAGCTGAACTGTTTGATCTTGTTAGCTGTTGCTTTTAGTGATAATTTAGCTGAAACTTTGAAAAAGGATTCTTTGCTTGTGGGGCTCTTGTCGTGATGTCCATCATCTATAAAGTTGTGACCAGGTCAGAGACCTAAGGCTTTGGAAGCCTTTTATGTTGCACTGGGGTTTTTTTGTAAAACGTAAGTGTATTAATTTTAAGTATCCCTTTTTCCTGTATTATTCCTTTCTCCTCCTTTTGGGATTAACAGGAAAGCAATTATCAGCTACTTAGTACCAGAATTCTGTATTCTAACTTCTGGAAAAGAACCTCTTAAATAGAGAAATCAGTTTAATTACTGTAAGCATGTGAATTTTTGTGAAACTCTGAACTAAGCATATTAAAAGTTACTCTTTTCAATATCTTGCTGTGCTAGAAAGAGGGATTTTTGCACAAGGAAAGTTCGTCGTACTTTTGAAAGCGTGGCAAATGCCAGTGTTCATAAGTAAACTGCACTTCCAAATATAGTGGCAATGCACTTAAAGTGGATGTTAAAAAGTCTGCTTACTGGCTCATCAGTTATCGATAACCTTTACTTTCTTGTTATATATCAGTTTTTATACATTTTAGGGAATAAAAAAGTGATGATTTGAGAGTCATTTATTTAAAATTTCTTTTTGGGTTGGCATTTGTGCACTTGGCGTCACCTCTCGAGCAGGCTTTTTGCTCCATTTTCTATGTTTCTGGCTAGATAGGAAGGATGTGCATGATAGGATGTGTACTGGGAAGGCTCTGCTAGGGATTCCTTAGGTCTGTAAAACTCTGGAAGTGCACAGGCAGCTTGCTCACCCTCCTGGCCTAGAAACAGTTGTTGCACAGAGGCGCCGGTGTTCCTGCAGACAGAAACCCTTTAACTTTTGAGTTCTAATGGTGGTGAAGGGACTCTGTGAAGTGCAAATACACGTTACTGGAGTATTGTACGTGTTATAATGACTCATATTTAGCAAAAGATCGTGGCTTGCCTCAATGCTGCATAGCTGCTGTTAAACTTTTATTTGTTTTCCCTGATATTTTAGACTTTTTAGCAGCTGTCATTAATCGTGTGGTTGAACAGTGTGAGAGCTAGTTGGAAACAGGTGGTGCATGCTCCAAATATCTTGAGATACAAATGATGGTCAACAGTGTGATTCTGCAAATGTAGATATTTGTGCCAGCTTGTGTTGGTTTTGTTTCAGCAGACCTTCCATATTCTTTACTGTGTAGAAGTATGTACAAAGTGTTGAAAAATGAATTAAAGCATAAAACGTTGCTGAAACATCAATTTGTTTTGAATTGCTAAGGCTGTACAAAACCAGCATAGAATTTGCTGGCTTGATTGTAGAGGGTATGGATTAAAGCAGCAGCAGAATGTCACCACTCTGAGCTGAAAGACAGCTTTGTATGGAGCATTTCATTTAGCACGCTGCGATTCCCACCCAGAATATTCCCATGTCCGCTGAACGTGGTGTGTGTATAACCGAGAGATACACTTGCATAGCACAGTGATATCTTTCACTGGCACTTTGGGAAGGCTCAGACTTCAGGCAGGATCTGGTATTTTGTACCTTACTTGGTTTGCAATAGCCTATCCTGTAGCACAGCGTTAGTTTGGGGTCCTAAATCTGTTTGCAAATTGAGCCTTGTAACGTTGCAGCTAAAAGTGCATAGTTTTGAGCATGCTGTAATTGAAGACTTTGGAGAAGAAGAAAATTGAGGCGATTAATTGGGCCTCCTTAATTGAATCTGTGGCTGAAAGACTCTTATTAAACCTTTTAAAAATAATATCCGTATCTCTGTACAATGTTGTTTTGCTAATCTGTTCAGTCAAGTAAATGAGGCTTGATTCAGAGCTCTCTTTTAAGCAAAGTCCCTAGACCATTAAGCTGGCTAAAATAAATGTAGACATTTGGTTTTCATTAGTGTTGTAACTGAAACAAAAACATTTTAATGACTGATCCCAGAGTGTTTTGAAGTTTGTGCAACTTTGCTAGGAAGGTATTTAAACTGTGGTATCAGTTGCAAGTTGGCCATAAGCCAGGTTTTCAAAGCTTTTCAAAGCAAGATGTTGGGTTTCCAGAGTGTTATGAAACAGGAAAACTTTGAGAGGGGAGAAGTAGTGGAAGGTAGTTACAATAAAATTTGCACTGGTGAAATGAAATTATCTGCTGAAAGGAGACAGTGACAATATTCATGCTGTACTACAGTTTGCTGCTTTGTTAAAGAGAAGTTTCAGTTATTTGGAAAGAGACATCATTTTGAGCTTTACTACTTACATTAACAAAGAATTAACTTTGCCCAAGAAATAGCGTGCATTTTTAGGTGGGTTTTTGATATCTCAGACTTGCATAAAATGAGATCCTGCTTCTAAGGGAAAGAACTTAATACATTGCTTACAAGATACAATTTTAAAAGTACTTTTTGGGAAAATATTTAGGTTGGTCTCGATAGATGATGGCAGTGAAATCTGATAAAAATTAGCATGTGAACTTGGTCTTGGACAAATAAAATAATTTATAGCTTTACATTTGTGGGAGAAGCTGGGGATTGTTAAAGTGCTGTAAGATGAAGATTGCTTATTCTGTATCATGCTGTAGTCGCAATAATGTCTGGGGGTAAACCTGCAGAAATTGTTGAAATGTTTTGGGTGAGCAGGGGTCAGTCAGGGAGGCAGGGACTGGATATCAGGAGACTGGAGATCAGAATCCAGACTGCATTCTTTTGGTTGCTGCTTGGCTTGGCTACCAAAAGTGCTGTTTACCAGAATAATCTTAGATTTTGGTTTCTCGGTTTTATTTTTTGTGCCCTTATGGTTGGTTTGGGTCTAAGTGGCAATTAGAAAAAGACCAGATGACTTCATTTAGGCTATTAGAAATGGGTAGTTATTTGAGCTAGGGAAAACCAGCACTTTTAGCAAAAAACCCCAGAACTTCTCAGATGGAATTGCAAAACTGTCCGTCTGAACACGTTTGAATTTTGATGGGTTCTTTTGCATAGTTATAACCTCAGTGATTTATCTGTAGTTGACTAAAACCAAGTTCTTACAAAAATCCCTCTGTCATAAGCAAGAAGCAGTGATCTGAGAGTTTCATCCAGTTTTGCAGTTGGTATGTTTATACTCCATTTTATATATTCATCTTTTAGGAATAGTGTTATGTAGAGATTTTGCATATCATGAAAGTTTTTATTTGAATGCCTGAATTAAAGGTTTTTACAAATGCCAAACAATGAAAAGTTGCTGCCCTTCTGGGATGCAGTTTTGCAGATTTGCCCTTCTGGATGCAGTTTGCCTTTCCTCTTCTCCCTGTCTCCAGGAGGAGACAGGGAGAAGAGGATATTCTGTCTCCAGGATATTTCTTTTGTGGTTTCACTGTTGGGATGTTCTAGCTGAATTGTCCCATCTCCTAAAGCTTGTAGAGAATAGCTGCAATTCTGAGACTGAATTAAAGGGATGGCTTATCCCTCGTGTGTGTGCAGGTGCTAAAAACATTGTGTACTTACACCTTCAGGTTCTGCAAGTGGAAATAATGGAACAGATGCAGATGAATGTTTACTTTGGTGCCTTTAGCTATAGGTTGGAAATATATTCACGTTGAAGTTGGTTTTGCTAGGCCATGTAATAGTCATCTGACCACAAGATCATAATAGAGATAAAAATTTTTGCTGAAGATACCTTGCCTCAGCTGAAGATTTTTGGTAGTACCAGTTTTGTGTTGTTCCACACCTGAGAAGAAACAATTTGTCATAATTCAGTTTAAGAAAGATAACTTCATTTTGTGATCATAAAATGCTAGAAGCTCATATATAATTACACTGTGCTTTGAAACCACTTCAGTCAGTTTTCCTTTCTTTATATCTTCTCCCATTCTAATAGTCATTGGAGGTTTTTTAGAAATACTACTTTTAAGTCTAATTTTAGAACTTAATTTCTTGAGAATATTTAGTTGAGATTTATTACTATTTGGTAGCACCATAATCTTGATACTGAAAGGAAATATTAACTTGGTGCTAGTACTAACATGAAGAGAAATGTCTGATCTAGCCTAAGACATTAAAAACCTTAGTAGGGGGAGAGCTGTTCAGTACCTTTTTGCTGTATCATTTATTCCCTACTTTTAAATATTGCGGTAGTTTGAGGAGAGATGAGATGGAGATGGCAGAGGGCTGAATAGCTGTGAGAAGGCAAAAAGAAGCCAAGTCCTTACTTGTACAAGGCCTGTCAGAGTGCTGGGTGTGTATAGGAGCAATGATGCTTTCTTCAAGTGGGGAGGAACAGAATAAGTAGGAAGAAAGAAAGTGCACCATTATGAAGCTGGAGAAAAGGCAAGTTTAGGAAGAATGTGGAATCTTACCATAAGGAATCTTACTATCTAAGAGAGTGTGAAGTTATTTGAGCCAGAGGCATGAAAAACTTAACATCTTAAACAGCAGATATTTACCTCTCTTCCCACAGTCCTTCTGTTGGCATTAATAATATGAACAGCTAAAAGTTTCTGACAACCATAAAAATTTGCAGTGCACTAAACTTTGCTGTATTCCATGGTTAGCATCATGTGACAGGGAATTTTAAAGGCTGATTGATTTCAAAGACATTAAGGTGCCAAATTTAGATTTTTATTGAATGTTCCCTTGTCAGGAGCAGACAACTCGCTTTGCTTCTGTTGTATTTCTCTCCACTGTTAGGCTGCCACTGGGAGCAATATTCTTTCTAATGAGACTCCTGAGCATGGAGCTGCAGTAAGAGCAGCAACATCTGTCTGTAATAAGGCTTTGCTCTTTCTCCTGCTTTGTTATTTCCGTGTGCCAAATGCCTGGTGGCTTCATGCAGCTGAGTCTTGCTCAAAGCATGTGAGGTGTGGGGAAGAAAATGAAGGTGCTGTGTGCAAACCCAGGAGATGCAGGCAGCTGAGGGGGAAACAATTTAAGTTTGGAATATAAATTGCAAGCTCAGGAATGTGTGAGGCTCCTTAAGTCTTTGAGACTATGAGGACAGAGTTTCCGAATTCTGGCTAACTTCTCTGTGTGGATATTCTCCATATAACTTTTACTACAGTGTACTTTTTTTTTTTGCAAGGGAAATAACTTCTGTAACTTCAATGTCTTTTGGTATGGATGGGCTTTTTTTCCCCTCACCACGTGGGAAAGTCATAATGACAAGAGTGTTGTTTTATTAGGGAGAGTTAGGATGGAGGGTAGATGGAAATTCTGTGATTGGGAATTGGCTTCTTGATGCTGATAGAGAAGCAGAAAAGCACAGACTTAAGGAAAGATGCTGCAGTACTGACAAGAACTTTGAGAGAAGGACTTGAGGAATCAATTAAGAACAATGATGAAGAGGTCTTGGGTGGCAATTGCATTAAAGGTAAATTTTACAAGTACAGTAATTGACTTTTAAATAAGAACTGGTCAAATGAGCCATTATTATCTCTAAAGAATTGGAAACAGCAAAATTGAATGTATGAGATTTAAAAGGCAATTAAATAATTGAGGATTCTTTTTAGTGAATCTTTTTGTTATTTTCATTTTTCTGCTTGTAATTATTGTAATATCTGATTTGATTCTGTTAAAAAGCAGGTAGAACAATTAAATGGTATAAAATATAGTGCAAATCTAAGTGCACCCTGCTGCAGAAGTGCAGACCTAACGGATGTGCTTGGGTGGGATGGAAGTTGGGCACAGGCTGTGGAGGGTGAGGTCCTGCAGCAGGGGAGGGTGTGCCACTAAGATGACATCAGTGCTTAACTTAAACATTGGTCCTGTCAGTGGAAGCAAAACAATTTCTGTGTGATTCATGGAATTGTTGACTTGTTGGGGTGTTTTTCCTTTGGTTTGCCTCATTGCTTGGATAAGTAATGAAGCCTGAAGGTGACTCTAGGAGTATTTACTTGAAATTTGGAATTAACTCTTTTAATTTGATGAAAGAATTTGTTTGTCTGGGTGAAGATACTGGCATGGATTCTCTATAGAAACTGAAAATGTATAGTTTTTAGGTGACAGAAGGGGAGTGAAACTTGCAAATAAAACTTGTATGTGTGTGCTTTCCTGTTTCCATGTTCCATGACATTACTCAGTCAACATTTTTAAAGGGCCAGTGGCTGGAAATATTTACCTTCTACCTTTCCAAGGAGAACTGCACCTATATAATAATACCTAAAGGTTAGAGAGAGTACTGTGTGTTCATGTAAGCCTTGACAGTTTTAATCATTTAATTGCAAAGTAGTTCTATGACAGGGAAAGCAGCATCCAGCATTAACTATGTCTATAAATTTGTCTGCTTTGTAGAAATGCAGAAATTGCAGTTCTTTGGTTATAAGAGGCGTAGTTTGTTTGGAGATCAGACAATTTGGCTACATGGTGCAGAATTGATAATGTAGAGAGAGGGCCTCTGCCATATCTGAAGCTTAACTAAAGAATGTCATGGATTCCAAATGTGAAACATTATTCAAACAGTAAAAAAAAAATAGTTATGAACTTACGGCTCAAATAACTTCTAGGGAAAGCATTCCCTGTAGAGTTGTCCATTTTGTGGTACTCACACTTTTCTCTGAAGAATCAGATATTTTGTTGGTTTTGAGGCTTGAGAAGTTCTTATCTTGAGGATTGATTCAGCACAATCATTCCTATATTTCAGTCACAGCAATGTAAACACCTACAGTTGTATAGACTGTTGTGTGTAGTATTATAACTGCTTTCTACAAGAGAAATGGTTTCATGAGCTGTACAAAGCAGGAATGCCTTTTGTAATCCATAAATACATATGCTTCAGTATCATTGCTAATGGTTTCTCCTAATTTGATAAATATTGGAGAGAGCTGTGTTATTTCTGTATTGATTTTCATGTGATTTCTCCTACTAAAGGTGTATGCCTGTTTAAAAACATGCAGATGGAGCTAACCCGTTTCTAAAATCCTCAAGAAAAGAGACTTTTGGCCCACTTCCCTCCAGCAAGGAGATTCTTAGTTTTCTTTCTCTTATTGAATGTTCACTTTCAGTGGCCCACTACAGCCACTGATGACATTAAAGATTCCAGAAGCAAAATTTTAACATGATTAACCTGAGACATTAAGCAGAGATTAAATTAGGATTTCTTAAGCATTCTTGGTTCATGGAAAGTAGAGCAAATCAGCAGACTGTGAAATAGCAATCGGTCTGCCTTGAAGTTTTAAGCTGGGAGTGGGAGTGCTGGAATGTCAGATTTCTGCCTCCTCCCTGACTTTTACTTTTTGAGACTTTGCACTGCACTTTTTCAAAGAAAGGTCATGAGTAGGAGCATAGTCCCCTGCTATTCCTGAGTGCTCAGAGTCTTCTCCGAGAGGAGAGTGAGTGGGGTGATAAACTGCTTTCCCTCTTTCCATTACCTCATCCTTCCACCTCCTTGTTTTTTCAGTATAAGCCAGTGTTGCAGACACTACTTTTTTTCATCCTCTTATAGTGACCTGATGGGCAAATAGCGTGTTTTAATGGTTTGGTACAAAAAGGCTAATTCTTGTTTGTGCTGTGCTGTAAAGTAAAAGTGTGCACTTTCTCTGTTTCTGCTTAGCTTAGCAATTACAGGAGGAAGTGGTGTTTGTATTTGTCTTTTCATTTCTCAGAGCTGGATGAGTATCTGTTCAGAGCTCATTTCAGGAGGTGAGGGGGGAATGACAAACCACCTCACTACTTGCATTTACTTTCTATCCCATCCAGCCCTGCTGCAGTCCGTGAGAGCAGGTCCTGCCTAGGGAATGGAGCAGAGTTTCTCAAATGCATTTTAGCTCTGAGTTATTTAGTGGCAACAGCTGCTTCCATCTGTGTCCATGTGCAGGAAGAGATGTTCAGCTGAGCAGGCAGCTTGCCTTTTTATTGTGGTGTATATAATGCTCACATATGGTCTCAGTTTGCAATGCTGCAGAATTTGGAAGATTTTTTCTAAAGCTCATTGAGCAAAATGACTGTAAAAGAGTGTGTATGTTTATATTTTAAAAACAAACAAACAGCTTCAAAAACCACCGCGAGTCTCATAGTGGTAATTTGAAGGCATGAGCTGTTTGGTCATCTATCCAAATAACTTTCTGTTGTAAAAGGCAGGTACATTATTTTTCTTTGTGTATTCCATCCTAAAAGTGAAACGCTGTTTTTTGTCTAGGTCTCCAGAGAGGGAGCCAGGGCTTTTGGCCTGTGTTCCCAGTTCTGACAGTGTACCTAGAATCTATTTGCAACTGGTTGATGTCATCACAGTCAAAGTTTCAGTTCATTGAGTCTGTGCACCTCAGTCTACAAAATATATTTTTGATGCAAATATATGTTTGGGCATTGGGATATATATGAATTGCAGATTTAGTTATAAAAAACCCCCCAAACCAGCAAACTGAAAAGCAGAAATTCTATTTTAGGATAAAGACAAGTGAATTTTCACTTTTCCTTCCAAAAAAAATCTGGATATTGCTTAACACATGGAAGTCTTTTTTTGCTAAAATAGTGGATAGTTGCCCTACTACTTGTGTTAGCTATTGTTGTGCAACATCGGCTAACTTGGAGCCCAGCAGCCAATTCTTTTCTCAGATACTGTGATTAAACACTTGTTTTACGTGTGCTTGCAGACAGAGGGGAAAAAATGGTGTAAGTCCCACTTCTGCACCAGACAGATTAATCTCCTGACAGTTGAGCTTTTGTGAAGAGGAGTTGTGACTTGGAAACCTTCTGAGAGAGTCAGTGAGCAGACAGGAAGAGCTTATTAGAAACAGTACATGTTCCAGGCAATCTAGGCAATGTATGGCAATATCTGTATGACCCAGGACAGTGTTTTCCTTTGATTGTCACAAAAGCTTGGAGTTTGAAAGTAGAAATGGGCAGACAGAAGAAAGAAGCTGAGATGTTGGTACACATGATCTATCAGCAAAGGTAGTACTGTTTGTGATGTGGAGGAGAGACACTGAGCACACACTTGTGAGTTACAACAGGACAAGCTGAGGTGTGATGCTGCCTAAGGTCAGCAAGAGGGAAGACAAACTGGATCTGCAGTCCCCTGCAGCTTGCACGGAAGGGTTAGGAAGTGTGGCATAAATGAAGTTTAAAACCATTCTAATTATGTTAAGGTATTTAAAGCCAACAGCTAAGTTCTGGTGCTTCCAAAGGAGCTTTTGGTATGGGCATAAATAATGTTAGCTGAAAAAAATGAAAAGCAGACCTGCTCAGGTATTCTCTCAGTCTGTTCTTGTATTTCTTGTAGAGTACAGATTTTTTTAAAAATCCATATTTTATTCAAATGTTGATGGAAGTACTGGCTCCTCTTCTGCAATACTGTGTGTTTCAGTGATCAGTATAGACATGTCCCACTTTGAAGTGGTCTGTACCTAATTACCTTGTTGAAATTCCAGGCAGAGCTCCACTTAAAAATTTACACTGAGATTCCCTCATGAGGCTGATCGGTTCAGACTGTTTGTTTTCAATCCAGGTACAACTGCTTTTTCACTCTTTTCCAAACTCTGAGAAAAATTGGATTTCTTAGAAAAACTATGTAGAAAGTGTGAAGTGACATGGTATTCTGATAATGAGAAACTTGGGTCTGATCTTTCTCATACGTATCCTTTGCAGAGATGTGATTTTCCTAAATGAGCACAAATACTTTGAACTAGTTTATTTTTCACCTGAGATAAAGAATAGATAAACACAAGATCATATTCCTCATGTAAATCAGGTATTAAGAGTATTAGCAATCTGCCATCCATTGCACACAAATATTTACCTTTTGATTATTTGAATTACACTGATTTGACTACGTTTTGGGTATTGAGTAGTGTACTTTATGTTCATGTAGTAGGCAAGATCAGCAATTCCTTGGACTGCTAATTCATGTGGCTTTCTACACCCAGCACAAACTGCATCACAGAGGCCTTGAGTGGAATATCCCTGGGAGTCTTCTGCACCAGTGGTAATCTCTGAGGGATGCTGAAATAATGTCAGGTCATTTTTGAAGGCAAGTCTGCTCCCTTCCCATCACTCCTGAGGTTTCTACTGAGTAAAGCTTTTTACTGTGGAGAAACTACTTTTTTTCTATTGAAAAAACCGAAGTCATCTTGGTGGTTTGCTGCAGTGGGAACAGGCAACTCTGTGCCTAGAAGTTCTTGACTCTTTGAGACTGTCAGTTCTGAAATCAGGCCCTCCATTCAATTTGCGTGAGCAGTCAAAAAGTTGTCTGATAACTTTTTTAGTGGATACTGAATAATTTCACATGCATATATTTCATGTTTTGGTATCTTTATAAGTTCTCAATCCTTGTTTTCATGTTACAGCATTTAAAATTTTCTTTGTTTTTAATACTCAGCTTTATAAATATTTAAATAGACACTTGTTGATAATTGTTTTGTTTTGTTGGTAATGTCTAAACTTAAATATGGAGTGTAGATGTTGTCTGCTTTCACTGTGTTGTTTCAGACTTGAAAATTTTTCCTTGAAGATTCTGTAGATGAAATAATAAATCCATACCAGTTACTTTGTGGAGAGAATGAGATTGTGATGATAATTCCTATTAATCTTGTTGAGTAAAAATTGCATCTTGGTCTAAGAGTCCCAAGATAACACAGTTCTGACAAGAAGTCATCATCCAGACAATATAGAAATTAGGTTTTAATTGTATCAGACAAACCAAAAGAAGGGGCACCGGTGAAGCAGAGTGAAAGGGGAAAAAAATCATTGTTAACCTTTTTGACAGAGGGGTCTGCAGGGAAAATTGTAGGGAGCTGTAGCGATGTTGGACTAGTAGTTGCTGGACTGCCTGAGTAATGTCAGGATGAAGCTTTGTTGGCACAATTATGGTTGACTCAAAAAAAGTCTACAAAACAAAGTGTAAGAAAGTTAATGAATGCCTCCAGCTACCATCCATAAGGCTTTTGGGAGAAGAAAATGTCCATTTCTGCCTTACATTTTTGTGGTGCCAGTCCCAGTAGCTCTAAGACAGACACCTGTTTTCATGGTCTAAAACTTTGTCTTTTTTCAAGATTGACAGGTGAGGAAATTGATGTGACTGTTCTTTTCAGATAATGGAAATTATCCTCACATCTTATCACTGTAAGTGACTTCTCCAAGATGGTGGTTTTATTTCATAACCTCCATGATTTACACCCATTTACTTGTGTGCTGCATCCCTACTGCCGTGGATGTCACCAGCCAGTGTACATCTGTCGCATCTGTTGGGTGTTCCAGCTGGCACTGTGCTGCTTGAACTTAGAAAGCATCATCCAGATAGAAGAATGTCTGTACTGAGCAGTTGCCAGAAGTTGAAGGTAGCTGAAGGCCCAAGACAGGCAAGCTGCTGTTCAGCACCTGTTCAGGTGGCAAATTTGGTTCATGTCACTGCTGGTAAGAGAGAACATGGTACAAATAAAAGAGTGGGGCCAAGAGCTGCTGTTGGGATTGGATGGAAATCACTGAGTCCAAGGCGGGACATGGAGCTCTCCAAGCTCGTGGTGTAGCAGTGCAGGGGAAGCAACAGATATCCTTCGTTCCATCTTTTTTGGAGTAAAATGTGTAGATAACTGGTAAGTTGATTTATCAAAATTTTATGTACCCATGCTTCTCTGTTCTGAGTTTATTAAAAGGTTTGTCTCTTGTCTTCTCTTCCTTCCTCCCTGCTCCCTGACATGGGTTGTATGAGGAGAAGGGAGAATCTGCCCTGACCAAGGAATTTTGAAACCTCATCTTAAGCTTTTTCTGTTAAGAGTGGGCAAAAGTTCCTGCCAACACAAACAAGATGCTGAACTCGGACACAGAACATTGCATGTGACAGCAATCTTTGCAGCACGTGGATGCAAACAGTGAATCAGCAGTGCTCAGATAGCAGACAACAGCAGTCTCATGGGATTTCTTAAAACTGCATGACATGCAGTAGGATTTATGACTTAAAATATCTCAGACAGTGCATTAAGGCTGTTTCTAATGTGCAAAAAAACATGCCCAGGTTTGCATATTCAAGTGGTCAGTAAGTTCTCCATGTTAACCTCTCTAAGGACAGGGAACTTCCATGTAGAGCAGTTGAGACACACAACCTCACTCCATATTCTGATTTAACTTTCTCTTCTGGACACTAAGATCAGTCTCTGGGGATGTATGTCTGTGTTCCCTCTGCCTCCTGATGTGTTGGATTTGTGCTGCTTGTAACTTTTCAAGTAAAACAGATGTGACTGGCTAAAGACCCTTAATTTGTCTGCTTGCTTGGAATCCATTTTGGATTGCCTGGGATGTAGGAGGGGAAGTCAAATATTGCACAACATTGTTTTAAGCTGTGACAGTCAATGCCTGATTATGTTAAGTCTCCAATGAGTGTACTGATTGAACCTGCAAAATCCTTCCACAAATACTGGTTTCTCTCAAATTGATAAAAAAGTTAACTCAGCTTCTTACCTGTGGCCAGCTGTTTTGGGGATTTTGGCCTCTTTTTTGACTTTTAAGGAGGGAAGTAAGTTTTGGGGTTTTATTATTCCCTTGGATTCCAACCTGATGATGTCATACATGCAGTCCCTGCTCTTCTATAATGTTACTCTGGCTCCCAGACTGATTCACCCTCTTCAAGTCCTTTCATCTTCTTCTCAGAAAGTTTGTCCAAAAGGCCAAAAAAAGGATTTTCAGATGTGTAACATTTCAGACGCACACTTCTAGCAATGCCAGATGTTTGACCAAGCCCATCACATTAAGGACAAGTTGAAATCCTGCTTTGCCATGAGTATTGTTATTTTTATTTGTCTGATCTCTACCTGATTCCGCTTATTCTTGTGGCTATATCGAAAGGCTGTCCTGTAGTGGGCATGCCAGTTTGGGTTGTTCTCCTGCTGACCTCCCATCACAAATTCACGGTGAATGTCTGAGCTTCTGGCTGGCAAGCTGTATTTTTGATATCCATCTTGGTGTCTGTTTTCTTGGGAACTTCATTGAACCAGGTGCTCAAAATATGAGATACTTGTACACAAATAGTGGCTTGGGCCAAAATCCTCAAAGTACCTAAAAATGGTGTAGTGAAGACATGCCTGTAGCTAAAATCCTTCAATTCCTTCCTTAACAAGAATCTGTTTGAATCATATCCACCATTTAGTTCCACTGCTGTTTAGGATTTTCTGTGTGTCAAAAGACAGTGCTCAATTCAACTACGAACTCTAATTGTTCAAATTGTTTCTCCCTGCCTGAGACCTATTACAGAATCACAGAATTGGTGGGGTTGGGAGGGACCTCTGGAGATCAGTCCAACCCCCCTGCCAAGGCAGGGTCACCTGGAACAGGTGACACAGGAATGTGTCCACGTGGGTTTTGAATGTCTCCAGAGAGGGAGACTGCATGACCTCCCTGAGCAGCCTGTTCCAGTGCGATTGCTTCAAAGAATATTTTAAGAAGAAATGCTTCCTATGGCACTTTAAGGCAATGTTCTCTTTGATTACGTACTGAAAAATGAAGAGAATTTGCTTATATTGTCAGTAATAATATTGATACAGAAGTTGTGACATTTATTTTTTCAGTGCTAAATACACTTTTAAAAGCTATTTCAGAATCATGTAGTGGAAAACTGCTAAAGACTTATCTATTTCTTTTTCTTTTTTTGTAACTTTGCTGTTGGAAACACAAAACATGTAGGTAGCCAAATTGCATTCCAGCACGACCTGCTAGCAGGCAAGAGGATTTCTGCTTCAGTGCTGCAGTTCATTAAAGAGTTGTAAGCAGAAATGCTGGAAAAGTTTGCTGTGGGCATGTGACGGGAGATTTCTGATAACCTCAAGGCTGCCTTCCAAATGATCTTATTAATTCTGTGAGTAATCCGGGGAAAACCAGTAGGGTTTCTTTGACTTTTGCCCTCCAAGGTTGCAGTTTTTACAGCTCAGAGCAGCTATTAGTAACAATAGCTCTTGAAGTGTAATTTAAAAAGCCCCAGGAAGTGTGTTCCTGTTTTTCTTTCTGGTGCACTTAAAACTGACAACTTCTCTTCCTTTAGCCCCTAATTCAGTGTGCTGCTGTTCCTGGAAACCTGTTTGGAATGTTCTAATGAAGTTTTTCACTTGCCTGAAGTACATCAAATGTACCACACAAGCCTGGTTTCCAGCAGAGACTTCGTTCTGTGTGCAGTCAGCTGCTTCTCAAGAGTCACACTCGTGGCTGGGTAAGGAAGGATGGGGTTGCTTTGTGCAGGCTCTGGGAAGTTCATGATTTTAATTCTGCTGTATTGAGAAGGTGCTGTTACAGTGATCAGCTCACTTGTGTTCAAGGTAACTAATCCAGAACCAGAAAGTGCCATCTTTCTTGCTTTTGGTGAGGTGCATCGATGGAAATTTAGATTGTAGGACATATGGACACAGAATGTCATGTTCTGCACTGATGATTGGAAGAACAGGCAATAAGTATTTGCATCTCTTCTTGTGAACGTGTTATCTTTTTCATGTAGCTTGAGGCTGGAATTTTTTTCCAGTTTCCCTTATTTTCATTATCATTAAAATCTTCTGTTGGAGAGTGACACAAAGAGCTATTTCAAAATGCTTTTCTCCTTATGCAGCAGCTTTCAGAGTGTTATCATCCCACCTAAAACTGGGCTGCTTCTTTCCAGGTGCCTTTTCTCCTGTTCCCTTTTGCCTTTGCTCTCCAGTGTAACATCATCCACTCTGCATTGGAGAGGGCAAGATTCCTGAGAACAGCAGACACTAACTGTTTTGAAAGGATTGTATCTGTGGCCTGTTGTCTGGATGTTATTTATTATATATACAGAACTGCTGACTCTCTCTCTAAACATTTCCTATTTTAAGACTGTTCCTTACTATGCAAATTCACCTTGACTGCTCTTTAAAACTTGTTTCCAGCTGAAGGTAGGAATCTTACCTTGCTACTCAGAGTTAGCAATGGATTTCTTTGCTGCATATCCATGTAACTTTGATGCTATTACAGCTTTCCAGTTTAGCTAGCTGTCTTCTCTCTCTGCTTTTAATTCAGATTTGGGAAAAGCATACCTTTTAAGTTAGATAAATGGGAAAGGCAGAACAAAGAGTGTTAAAAAGTTTGGTCCAGTCCTTGGTAGTGTTCAACCTTTGGTTACTGCAGTTAGGAGACAATGAAAAGTTTAGCTTTTTTTCAGCTTTTAAAATTTTTCTCATAATCACTAGCTTTGAAGCCAGCAGCTGTGTTACTTGATGCACCAAACCTAACTGTTCGGCTATGAGTTTTAAATTGTAGAGGTAAATAATTGTTCTTTTATTTTTTTCTTATGACTTCTAAAGCAACTGTTATACATATAAAAAAAAAGGTTAAGAAAAATAAGTGCCTACAATTTGTCAATATCCACTGTTATTTTCTAAAGTTCTATTTTTAATGGTTTAAATTTCCAGCACTGGTTTTCAGTATTTTCTAAAGATAGGGACTTCTGTGATAAATAGCTATTGCTTGTTCAGTGGTCTTTTGAGAGTATAAAGTAGTTGCCTGGCTTGATCTGTAATTGCTGAAATGTAACTGTATTGTAACTTACCAGCTAAGTTAGGGTTTTCTGGAGTATTTTCTTGAAGTCAGTCTGTAAAATCAAAGTCATTTTAATGAAGACTTTGATTATTACAGTTTCTCACTAGTGCCATGAACAAAATTTCAAATTTTGTTTTCCAGCTCTTTCCCTTAGGGGTTAAATAGCTTGGAAATAATCTTACCCTAAATTGGAGAACTCAAGAAACACCTCATGAATGAGCATTACGGTGACTGGCACTTGAGTGTTGTGTGAGGTGCAAGTGCAGTGTGGGTCACTGCAATGATTAAAAGGTGAAACTGGTTAATGGATTCCATGGAACCTGTGTGCCCACAGCAGCTCCTTGGTTACATGTTCCAACTGTCCTGCACATCTAAACTTCTTGCAGTGATAAGTGGTGTTTATGCAGACAGGTATTCTGCGCAGGGAGATTTGCCTGCAGGTCAGAGGCAGATTTCCCCTTCCCTATCTAGACTGCTGCTTCTAGAAATTATTCTCCCAAGTTTCTGGTTCTGCTGATTTAGAAGACTTTGTAATTAGAAAAGTTCAGGATAAGAGGAGATAAAAACAGAAGCAGGAGATGAGAAAGAAGCAAAGGCCCGTATAAAGTGAGGAGGAATGGTGCAGTACCAAGAGGATAAGAAGAGATTGCTTTTGATAGACTGGTGGAACTGTGTGAAATGGGTTTGGTACTAACAGCCATTCCTTTGAAGTATTTTTGTCCCTTGGTTATTTTGCTGCCTTAGACTGAAAAGCAGATTGGGACAGCCTCTGTTTTCTTCCCTCCTTTTTGATTTGCCCATGTGTTCTGAGTTCGATCCTTAGAAACTGTAGCTCCCCACTGTGCAGAAAAACAGTTTTATTTTAAGTTCCTTTATATTCCTTTGTCGATTACTATGCACTTGTATGGATTCTTAAGGAATTCTGTAATATGTGGGAACGATGATCTCATTTAGATTCTTATCCCCCAAGTTTTGAACATCCATAAGGGGGCAAAATCCAACTTTATCAGATGGAATAGAGACACAAAGAAATGTTTACTTTGATAACAGAAGAGGCTCAGTGCTCACAAAGATTTTCTGGAAGGATTTTCTTTAGAGTGCATAATTTGACAACTTCAAAATAAAGAATACTATAAGATATTGATACTTTTACTCATAGCTTCAGCTAAAATGACACAATCAATGGCTTTAGCAAGTTTGAGATAGCCTTCTGTCTATCCTTAGCAACAGATTTCTGTTAAGTAGGAGGATGTAACTCAATATGTGCTTACAAAAATAGGAAAACTGCTTTTGTCTCAGATGACTCCATAGTATCTTACGTGTGTACATCTCCTTTAGATTTACTGTAGCATGACTTTTTAGACTATGGGGTTGATGTAATAAATAAACAATATGGAGCATTTCTCTTGTAGGTCACTTTGCTGAATGTGTGATGCCAGCAAAGACCAAGCTGATTTCTTCTTTGATACCAAGGACTAAGTTGTCGCTGCGGAGACTCCAAAAGATTCAGTAGGGATAAAAAAGCAGTTTTCTTTTCCATGTTGTTTATGCTTGCATTTTGTTAATATTGTCTTCACATTTTTGATTAAGCTTTTACTGAATCCTTATCTATAATGACAGTTCAATTTTTCAGAAGATAAATTGAAGTGACATATACAGAAAAGTAATTTTTCAGTAGCTTAATGCTAAACATTTCCAGCTTTAGATGCAGTTTAATCACATCTACACTTTATGAAAAATGTAAATCTGCAGTTCTCTAAGGAATGTCTCCTAATACCTTTAATGTTTATCATTGCACATAAGGAAGATATACATAATCCTTCTGTGTTAGAAAGACCCTTCAATTTAAATTTATTAAAGATTACTTCACCCTGTCAGGAGCAAAGTGTCCCCTAAATCCAGTTCTCTCCCATGAAAGCGTGAGAATTTCTCCACTGCTTGGGGTCTGTGCAAATCATCTGCACTACAAAAGAGCCCTGGCTTCTTCCATTTTAGGAATCTGGGAAGGGTAAATATTTAGAAGTGCTGGCATAACAATAGCAGAAGTAGAAGGAAATTAAAGTTTGGGATCCAGTGCTGAGACACATTTGGCGTAAAACTTGAGTGAAAACAAAAAAAGCTTTTTGGTAAGTTGGTGAAACGTTACAATTTTCAACTTTGGAGTGTGGAATAAGCAGAACTGTTCTATGTAGAGTAAAACACCCAGTTTTGAAAATGTGTCCTTTTTGTTCTTGTTTAGGCTTTTTTACTTTTTTTTTCTTTGGTCAAACCAGAGTGTGTTGTTGTTCAGTTCCTTTCTGACAGGTTGCAGGAACTAATATTTCACTGAGCAAATACTAGCACTGTTAAGGGAACAAGGCTCTTTATGGAAGACAACTGCTGGTATGAGAAGTTCTTCAGTATAAAGCTTAGGGGCTGGAGGTTGAATGAATATATGAAGTAAACTGAAATTAAGACCATGGCATAGAAATTGATTTCATTATAGGATCTCTGGTGTTTAGGTTGCAAAGTAATTTGCTCCATAAAAGATTTTTTGTAGAATCTCTCAGAGAATTTTCAGCATCTGTTGTTTTCAACAGCTGTTCGATATTGAGCAGAAAGATTCATCTGTCCTCTGCATAGCAAGAAAAATGTATTCTTTATCTTGATAAATTCAGTTGAGCTTGAGTAACTCTTCGGATATTAAAACCAGTTTTCCTGGTGTGTTTCACTTATCTTTGGGAGATTTTTGGCACTATGTTCAAATACCTAAACGTGTCTAAAGACCAAAGTCTGTTTCTGCCAGAATTTGCCGTGTGACTTACGAGCCTATATAAAGACCATTATAGTAACTTAAGCTGATACTTGGCTTGTGTTTATGCAAGACAATTCCAAATAATCCTTTAACTTAATTTTGAGCAGTGCTATGTTTTTCAGAAAGAGACTACATAGAGTTGGCTGGATAAAGAGAACTGTACTTTTGGAAAGAACTTCAGTGTTTTGAAATTAGATTTATATTTTTTATCCAATTTAAAAGCTAAACCAAAAAAATTCTGCATTTCATTGTAGAAGGAAATAGAGTTTAATCTCCACAGGTAGGAGACTTTGCCTGGGTAGCCTTATCTGATGCCTCAGGGCTCTTAGCTCTCACTCAGCTTGCTCTAAGTTGTATGGGTCTTCAGAAGAGGCAGGTTTCCATTTAGCTCTGTTGGAAATTTGTCAAGCTTTACCATCACCATTGTATTTTAATAGTATTTTTTGTGTCCCTTCATATAATTTTGATTTTTACAGTTTCCAGATGGTAGATAATTCAGCACAGCCCTTGACAGAGTTTGTTGAATTTTAGATCACCTAATGTCTTGAAGGCTAGCAGAAATTGCACTGCAAGAGGAGCTAGACTCCTGAAATACAATATAAAATAATATTTGGAGATAGTTTAGACCACTCCAAGACTTCAGTGCCTCAGTTTGCTTGCAAATTTCTCAGCATTTTGGTTACCTGCTTAAATTAATATTTGTTACCTCTTAAGTTTTTTTTTGCAGGATGAGAAACACTTCAGTATTTAAGTGCCTGTCCTTTCTTGGCTTAATCTTACAGAGAGTACTCTGCAGATTCTGAATACTGAGAATGTTCTGCAAATTCTGAATTGGAACAATTCAAAGAAATTCTTATTTCAATGACGTCATGTGATCCACCCAGACACCTGGAGAGTGTGGTCATTTTTTCAGTTTAGACACTCAGTGGCAGGAGGAAGTTGAATAATATGATCTTGCTCTCTACCACAAAGATACAGAGACTAGCACAGCACAAAGCATGTTTGCTTTCCTTGTTCAGAATCAGATGTGTCCTATGCAAAAGGTGATACTGAATCTTACAGCTGATTAATCAAGCTCTTTTTCCAGCCTTTTGCATCATTATCTGTTATGGGTATGTCTAGTTGTTCATGAGATACATTAGTTATCAAAACAAAACCCCTTACCATAGTAAGCAGAAAAAGAAATTACAAAGGGAACTGAATTTAGACCAAGAAACCTGCACTCTGAGGTAGATTAGTCTCTTAATTGCAAATTAGTATCATTCTCCTTCAGATTCAGGGTCTCTGGCAACTGTGGAATTTGGGTAATAGTTCCAGAGAACTCGTGACCAGGGTCAGTGGGATTCTGTGATCTTTGCACAACAGTGTTCCACTGGTAAAATAAATCATAACAGAGCACATTTTAAATCTATTTAAGGCTTCTGAGACTATGAGAACTCTATTAGGTTTCTGTTCAATACTAATGAACATGGCTCAGTTGTGACAGGTGACCCTCATTTTAGTGTGAGATTTACCATGACCATTTCATGGGGTGTTCCATTTCTTCCCCGGTAATTCAGTTATAGCACCACTTTACCTGTCAATTCCTTATGAATCATCAGAATTCAAGGTGTTTATTTTTACTCTGTGTAAAAATAGGCATTTCAAAATGGGTTTGGCTAGGATGGAATGGCATTACTTCTGGAGTTCTTGAAGTAACCTGTGACAAAGTAGATGAGAAGTTGGGAGGGACAGCAGAGATGAAGGCTCTCGTGTGTGGGAGGAGCGGAGAGCTTGGTGTAAGCAAACGTAACATCCAGTCCTCCTGTGGTCCCAGCAGCCAGGCAAACTGGTGTGCTGGGGAGCAGAGCAGTGCCCAGTGCTGCTCCTGCCAATGCCCCAGTGTCCACGTGCCCCTGCAGCAGCACCACACCAGTGTCTCCACATGCCCTGAAAAGCTTGGATATAATTGCTGGGCAGCTGTAGTGATAACCCTAAAAAGGGGAAGACTTGGATTTAATGCTGAAATCCAGCTGAAGGGTTTCAAGCTGAGGTTTCTCACCAAGTAGTGGACTCTTAACTACTCAGCTGTTTACTGGATTGGGATGAAGGACACCCTTTGTACTACCAGGAATGCAAAATTTACAGGACCAGAGGGACGGAGAGCACGTGTAAGAGAAACAGGACTTTATAATCTGGTGGTGAGGTCACTTCCTTGGAAGGGGGAAACACAGGCTGGACTTTGAGGATCTGTATGTACTTTACGTGAAACACTGCACAGAGTTTATTAACTGTCTTGGAAGATTAAGCAGAACTAAGTGTAGCCTATAAAGTGGTGGGTTGAATGATTTCTGTCTAAGGTCCTTCAATAACTGAGCAAAACTTCAAAATGGCAGTACTAAACATAGAATGAAAGTAACATTTTGTACATGCGGTTTCTTTTTTTTTTCAGATTCTCGATATTGCAAAATTGATTCATTTCATAACAGAATTTTACGTGGTGAAAGCTTTTGTTTAATCCTATTTTAAGCCTCTGTATGATCTTATTTTAAATGTGCTAATCAAGCTACGTTTTGTGTACTTGCCAGAAAAATCATTCTTGATTTGTGTTATAGTTCAAAGAGAAGTGAGCATATTTAAAATCAATAGAAATTCTACATCCACATCTGTGGATATAAAATGTTGATGTAATAGTGGTGCATGCCAAAACTCTTGTATTCCTCAGTTTATAACTTCAAAGTGAAAAAATGAAAATGTATTGTACTACAGTGCATGACTAAATTAGGGTATTAAAGCAGGTTCTTTATTATTTACCTCTAATTTAGGTGGTTTCAAAAACTCAATTGTTATTAGCTAAATTTACAGTGGCAGTTTTAGGTTTCTAGGAAGCTCCGGTGACCTCTGTAAAGAGGTAATTCACTGAACCTGTCACTAATAATTTCATTCTGCAGCTAATAGTAATGGGTTTAATCCAGAAATTATGAACTGGGCCCCCCTTCCCTGAGGGAAATATTTCTTTCCACCTTTAAATATGAGGAGTGAGCATAGGAAATTTAACAGAACCTGTTCTTTTATTTCTGAAGTCACGAGGCTTTTGTGAAGAACTGTGCAGAATCCAGTAATGCACAGCACAGTTTTCCTTGAATTACCTCTGAAGGTTTCACCCCTGCCATTTTAATGGAATACAGCTTTATCTGCTGTCACTCACATGTTTACCTGCAAACTAGCTTCTGATGGCTGGAGTCTTTTGGGTGTGTTCTGTGCACAAGAAGCCTGACTATTCTTTTCTTGGTCATGCTCTGATTGATAATCTGAAGAGCATTGATGCTCCTTCCCAGTGTTTACAGTAGCCGTGCAAGTAGCTCAGCAATGCAGCACTTGTGAAGAAAGTCATAGCAGATAATGATGTTGTTGAACTGTTGACTTGTTTTTTCTGAAAGAAAAAGTGCAGTCATTCAACAAGAAACCTGGGAAAATGCCCGTCAGTGCCTTTACCAATTGTACCCCACTATGTTTTAGTATTGAATTAGAATGCTAATCACTGACTTGTTTTCCATCTTGTCCTAATGAAAGAAAGTCCTGTATGTAGGGAACTGGAATTTCAGTTTGTAAGCATTTTGAACACAGCCCTTTGTTTCTTCTTTGTTATTTTGTGAGAATTCAAAACTAGTTCAGCAATAACTTGTTTCACAGAAAACTTAGAGCCAGAGATTGTGCATCATGCTTACCCCTGTGATTTGCATTTCTGCCTTTTAGTTATATTCTGTGTACTGCATGCTTTTTCTTAAGCTTTTTTAAAAAGTTTCTCTTTAGTCTTGCAAAGCCTGTTGCTTTTGCAGTTTGTACTCTAATATACACATTATATGCACATGTTCTCCTAAGTGAATCTAAGTCATCGGTGCCACTAAAAGAAATGCATCTCCCCCATCTGGTTATCCTTGCCTTCTATAGTCACCATCCTTATGCCAACAAACAAGCTTGTGCAAGTATGTGGGGAGTTGGATTTAGAAAATTTATTGGGATTAAAACTAATCTCTGAAGAGGAAGTGTGTGGGTGAGCATGATGAGCATGTGTTTGCGTGATAGGCACTTGCCTCTTAAAATTACCGCCTAGCTCTGAAATTCTTTGTCCTCCGACCCTGGGCCAAGCATTCCAGGTTCCTTGCTCTCCTTTCTTCCCAGCCCCATTCCCCTTGATATGTGTGAGCAGCTTGCTCTCACCCATGGTTTGTAATGTGCCAGTAACCAAGGAGCTCAGGATCACTTACTGTGCACAAAGTGTTGGTCCTGCCTGGAAGCTCACACTCAGCTGTACTGGAAAGGTGGAAAGAGCACTGGTTGATATTACAGTCTCTTCTAATGCCTAGCAATAACTTTATGTGCCTTTGAGTACTGTGACCAGATCCCTGTGACACTTTTTTTTGTTCACTGTGAGGAAAAATATGGACGTGTCATACAAGTATGAAGAACAAGTCATGCAAAATTCATTGGGATGGTTCCCTCAAGGTTAGATTATTTTTGGCTTTGTTTTAAAGCAGACTCTTTGGGAAAGGTTTTTTTGCTGGTAGATTTATACTTAAGTTGTTTTGGAAAGGGCATAGGCAAAGATTAATAACTTCTGACAAATGGAGCAACCCTTACTGTGGCTGGTCTTTTTTTTTAATAGCTGGGCTGTGAGTTCTTGCTGGGAAGGTCGGTATCTTTTGCATGCATTGCTCTTTAAAGTGATATCTGCTGGTGACTGTTAAATCTGTAGACTAAACAAGGCTGTTCTGTGAAATAAGATTTAAAATTATAAAAAGAATATTCAGGTTTTAATATCTGAACACTTGCTGTAAAGGTTCAGTGGCTTGGTAGTAAATGGATTTCTCAGGTTCATTAAAATTACCAGTGCCCATGCCCTGGAACAGGTACACGGCCCATTTAAGGGAGCTGGAAGGGAGGGAATTGCAAAGGGACCAAACTTTCCTTGGAGCCATGGAAGGGCTATGCAGCTGCTGCTGCCTGAGGCTGCCAGGAGTCTTCCACAGCTGCTGTTTCCCTGTCTCCATGTCTGAAACAGAGGTGCTTTGCTGGTGTTAACTTTGTACAGCTGTGGTACTGTTGGTATATACCCAGGCACTCCTCTTAGCCAGCATGTAAAGAAAACCAAACAACTCCACAGTTGTAGTCTCTAATGACCAAAAGTGACTAGTGTTCTCTCAGTTCTCATAGCCTGGCTTCCTTTGCAGACTTCTATCAGTCTTGCTGCTTCAGAGTCCTGATCCTCATGTCCTGGGTATGGGAAGATACTGCACTCCTAAATACATTTCAGCAGCTGATCCTCTTAAGATTGCTTAATTCTTGCGCGAAGAGAGTTAATCTGATACTAGAGTTCGTGTAACCAATAGAGAACCAAATCCTATTCTAATGAATCTCCTAGAGACTGAGCATGTGTAGCCTGTATTGTAATTGGATAAAATGGTAAAAGCAATATTGTCCAAGAGAATTTCTGCAGACGTCACAGAATATATAGTTTAGTCAAAGTCTGGTCTTGAATTCCATCTTTAAGTAGGTATCCAACTGTATTTATTGAATGTAAATCTCAAGAGGTACCCTTAGCTTTGAAAAGCACTCAAGTACATCACCTTAGACATTTTGGTCAATACTGGGTCATCTTCTACATAGAAATCTGGTTTGTTAAATGGACCTCATGCAGAGAAGCAATTTGTCTGGGTTTGTGTTACAACTGTAATGCCATGTTTGTGTACCTTGTGCTTTTCTAAAGGATTTCTTGATTTGAGCATTGATCAGGAAGGTACAATTGCAGTTTTGTACTGACAACCCAAGTTTAGTACTCTACAGTCAGAACTGTGTGGCTCCAGGGAACCCATGCACAGTAGAAAACACCAGATCAGTTTTTTGAGAAGACACACCTCACTACCCCTGGGCATAATACAAAAGGAATGGAGATAGCATTAAAAAAAACAACATAGGGGAATGTTACATAGGTGTTTCATAGTTTGGACTTGTCTCAAGGTTTTTCCCGTGGAGTAGCAGGTGAAACAGACACCTATCAAGCTTGGTGAACAGTTTTGGAAATTATGTGACTTGCATATGATAGGCAGTAACTGTATTTTAGTCTAAGTAGTATGAAATCAGAGGCTCCTGGAGAAATCTGACATCTCCTTCTAAAGCCATGGAGACTGGGGCTCTGAACGGTCTGGTTCTTGATTTATCTGAATGTATGAGGAATTCCCAGGCTCACATCTGTTTGCTAAGAGACAGCCAGAAAAGATTGACTTCGCATTGCAGGGGCTGTGTTTGGGTAAGCCTGTGGCAGGCAAGCAGCCTGGTGAGCAAACATTGAGGTTGTGCTCAAATACCATTTTCTCTTGCCTTGTCTGTCAGGCCTTCGTTTAGTGTGTCAGTAAAGCTCACTTCAAATAAAAGGTCCTCTATGGGCTCTAGCAATGCTTGTTTACACCAAACACTTAGAGCTTTCTTTTTTAAAAAAAAAAAAAAGAAAAAGAAAAAGATTAGCTCTGGTGCTTGTTCCATTTTCCTAATGAAGAAAGGTGAAGGTGTGATGTTGGTTGAGCACAAAAGGAGGGGGAGCTCTTTCATGTATTGTTTGGAGGTTTAGGCAGTTCATTTTGAAAATCTTCTTAAAAAAAAAATGAACAACTAAGAAGCTGGTAGGGATTTCCTCTCCTATTAGTTTTCCTAAGCCAAGGATGCTAGGCTAGGTTGAAGGTTGAATGTGCAATAGGTAGAAGAAATGTTTCAGAATTACCACTGTTCCCTAGTTTACTCTTAAAAGAATAGCAAGAACCTTCTACTTAGCTGTGAAAGTGAATGAAGTGAACAGCAAAATGAATAGTTTTCTGCTATCTGCAACATAAAAGTTTATTTTGCACACAGCTGTTTATATCGCATAAGCATTATATAGCAATACTTACACAGTTGCAATAAATACGGATGTTAAACTTTTAGTTTCCCTAAATTAAGTTCAAAACAGTGGTCCCTATCGTAAAAATAATTGCTGTCTTTTGAAAGAATCCCATGCACTGCAAGACTTTGCTGTTTCCTGAACTAAGACTATGAATCTGAAAAAAGTGACTTTTCCTTTGCTTCCCTAACTGCAATGGAAGCAGTGGTATTTGTGGTTTCTGGACTGTGGCTATATGAATTTCTCCAAATGATGGGAGAAATGCAGTTCTTTGTTACTTCTTTTGATTATAGACAAGTTAATGTGGTGGTTATTAAAACAGTATTAGTAAAGTACATTTCTCCTGTCGTGGAAAAAAAAAAGTTACACTGCAATAGTTGCTTTCACTGCCATCAGGCTGGTGGTTGTAATTTAAGTGCTGGGGTTGTACAAGTGGTAGAATTACTGCTTTTTATGTCACTTGTTTATTTTATGTTCAGATAAAGCATTCTGTTAGTTTTTCCCCCTGGTCAGTCTGGATTATTTTACAAGTGACATTATACATGTGTGCACTTACATAAGATACATTTAAGTTTAGTTACTTCATAGTGGAAAAGGTACACCTGTGAGAAAGGAATGCAAATGAGAAAATATAACTGTGTGTAAACATGTTTATGCAGCTGCATTTTAATGTAACTTATTATTGGAGCACTCTGTTTAGAGAATGGAACTTTTACAGCTGAAGACAAGCTATTAAAAATTCCTTCAAAACATTGTAAGCTGTAGATAAATCAGAAGTATAGATATGCAATTCTGCTTCCAGATTTATTTGGTTTTTTAACAAGTTTTCTTCATATTAGTATCTGAAAACTATTTGAGATACTAATAAAACTGTCTTATAAACGTTCCATATTAAAGCTTTTTTGCAGAGTATTAAATCTAATGTTTTCTTCTGTTTCTCATGATTAATACACAACTTACAGTTTTATTTTAGTAATGTAAATAATTTCATCCAGTGTGGGGAATTTTAAAACTTAATAGCTTTTCAAGGCTTTTGTGTGATGTGGGACTTGAGTTACTGTGGAGCCTCATATAGGCATTTCAATTCAGAGTACATGTGGTTAGAAAACATGGAAAATAAAAGGTTTATGTCTGTTAGATCTCCACCAAAAAAAGTCATTAAATTTATGTTAGTATTTCTGCTCTGTAAGTAGATAAAACAAGACAGTCTTATATGTCATAAAACTCAGCCTTCACATGATGTGATTTAAAATCTCAGGATCTCAATGAAAAAAAGTTAGAGAAATTCTGTTCGTGTCTTGTTTCAGTTGGGGGAGGAGGCACAGCTATAAAATGTCATTATCATAATTTGAGAGCTTTTTAAAAAAATCAATAAAGGACAAAAAAATCAATAAAGGAAATAGTTGAGAATCAGGCTGTATTTGTTTGCAGATTCATACTGAATTGACTCTTTCATTACTCTAGGGACTGAGAGGACATTGTTCTGGGCACTTCATGGACAATGAAAGACCGTCTTTGCCCCCAGAAATTTATTTCTGTGCTTTGACTTTCAATGTTATTTAAGCTGATGTGGCCTTAAATGTCCAGTTTCCAGCATATTAATAAGAATGCATTGGTATCTGGTTTATTGAATGTAGTGTGTGGAGTTTAAATTTTCCAAATCCAAGCCAGATGTCCTTTGCATATCTTAAACCCAAATAACCAAAACAAACAAACAAACCAAAGCCCAAAAAACAACCACAATGAATAGAGCATGAGCTATGAGCATGTCCTAACTTTTCCACTATCACTGGTGCTGGAGAAAGACTGCTTTGCAAGGCTTAAAGATTTTTCAGCCTGTAAACTCACTTAATTCTCAGCCTTTCTCCAGGTTATCAATTATGAAAGATTTTGTGATAAAGTCTGGATGAGTGGAAGCTGGAGAAGGACAGTCAATTTACTTCATGTCCTCTATTGATCAGACAATATTTCATCTTTGTGGAGGCAGCAGTCTGTAAGTGGAGGACTCTACTTAAGGCTTCTGCCATAGATATATGACGATACTGAATCAGTTTTGCTTCTATTACAACTTATATTTATAAGAAGGTCTGTCTTCTACACTTCAAGGGGAATAAAAAAGTGTATAGAAGAATACCAATGTAAGAGGATGCAAATTGTAATACCTTGAACTTCAATCACTTCCTTTTCTTCATCCTGTATCTGAAATAAATAAACCTACAGATTGAAGTGCCAGATATTCATTGCTGGGTGCTTTTGTTTTTATATTTTGCAATATTTTCTTTCATCTCTGTATGGGTAACGCAGGTTGTGAATTAACTCCAGTGTTCAGAGGCCTCCAAATGCCAATTTTGAGTTTCAGACTTCATTTCCTTTTGGACACAGCCATTCTCTTTTCAGGTTCAGTTTATGCTTAGGAGCAGATATCTCCCATTTGTGTGGCTGCAGTCTCAGATAAGTCACTTATTGTCTTTGCCTCATATTTCTGGACCCAAGAATGCTTGGGAACACTGTGTAGGCTCTTGGATCTCTCTGCAGGTTGTCAGGTGTGAGGATCAGTGGCATTGTAGACCTTGTAATCTCTGATGGATCAAGCTGACTCAGCCCAGATAACTTCGTCAATACGGTGCTGGCATGTCCCATGTGCTGCTGGAAGCTGGAAGTTCCTGGTCTGTGCCCTGTGTGCCTCTGAATAATTAAATTAGGTGCTGCTATCTTAGTATTACCTCAAGTGTTGCATAAAAATATACTTAATATGAAAAGTAGTAAATGAATGGTTGTTTCCTACCATATTTTTCTTGCTACATTGTTTATTTTAAAAGGCATTTGGTAAATTGCCTACTGCAAGTACTGTGCTATGGCATCTAAAAGGCAACAGAGACTTTTGCGTCCAAGAAAAAAGAAAACACCAGCCAGGAAATTCTGTAGGTGGATAGGAATTGTAATAAAAATCCAGTGTAGCTGTAATAAAATATGTGCAGAGTACATGTGCCACGTGCAGAATTCATTTTGTCATTTTAACCTCTAATTGGCTCTTTTATTCCATATTCCCTTATTCTCCCCAGTTCATTAGCAATTCACCAGAATTTCTACAGCACCTCTTGTGCCTTCTGTCTGGCTTACAAGGATTTTGGAAGCCTCTGCACTTTTTTCCTGAGCACTTGCTTAGTCCTTTCATCACCCGTTCGTCCCCAGAACACCCAAGACTGCCACCAGCTCTCTTATTAATGTTCAATGCTCAAACATTAATTTCAGCTTCTTCTGAATATCTCTCTTTGAAAGAGTCATACTGTGACAGAAGAACCTGTGATTAATGTCATATTAAGCTCAGAGAGGCAGGTGAAGGCATCCAGGCAGGAAAAGGCACAAGGTGTAGCTGCACCTCCTGTGGTGGAAGGGTGGCAGCTTGGTCACAGCTCTTGATCATGGGTAGCCAAAAGTCAGAGAAGTGGCTGGCACTCAATGGCATTGCTTGACATCTTCAGTTTAGGAAAGGCTATGAAAGGGTCACAGCCAAGTATTTCAGGTCTTTGTATCTTGTTTGAAGAGAGAGAATGGTCAAACTTCATGCATTACAACAGTCTGTCAGTCTTACTTTGTTTCATACAAGCTTCAATTTTTTAGGCTCATCTTCTTACACAGACTACAGCTCCTTTGAGTGTCTAACATGGTTATCTTCGTAACAGTATTTACCTTTTTCCTAATTATTGTATACAGAAACCTGGGAACTGTATTAGTCTTTTTACTACTACTTGATTTTATTCGTGAAGTATACCATGAAAAATGTTATTTTAAAATATCAGTTTAAAAAGTGGAAAAGCAAGAATCGAGGTATTGAGAGAAACCAAGCACCATGTATGATAGAAAAGCCACTTACGATAGCAAAATGGACAAAGCGTCTCTTATGATAACTAAATTAAAGAACTTTTCTTCAATTGGAACATGCAGAGCACTTGTAAGATGTATTGGTAGATCCATGGGTAGACAGAACTTCCTGATGCATCGAGGATCATACTGACTTAAATCAAGGCTGAATTAGTGCAGATGTCCTCCAGATTCCCTGCATAGACGCATTTCCAGGCAGTGAATAGAGCAGAGTGTTATTCATCCTTTCCAGGCTTCCACAGATCAAATCTGACATTCCTGGTCTGCCTTGAATCACTCTAAATTCTCCCACCCTTTTTCACCTTCTCCTGGTTTTTCAGAGCCTGCATTCCATATACTGTAGGGCTCAGTTGTATTTTCTGATCACTTGCAAGTAAAGAAGTCAGTAACTTTCTGATATTGCTGGAGATGAATACTGGGATAAGTAGCAACATTAGAAGTTGAAGCAGAAGGGGATGTTAAAGGGTGGGTGATGGAAGTGTCCAAACCGGGAATATGCTGTGGGGACCCTGGGCAACCAGCTGGCTCTGCAGGGCTTGAGTGCAGCATAGGAAAAAGGTTTCTCAGTACTTAGTGTTGAGTTTGGTTTTCAGATATTGTAAAGGCAATAATGTACTACAAGTCTGTAATTCAGATATATGATACACTATTTAAATCCCAT
Organism: Aleadryas rufinucha; assembly: GCA_013397815.1. Taxonomy (NCBI): domain Eukaryota; kingdom Metazoa; phylum Chordata; class Aves; order Passeriformes; genus Aleadryas; species Aleadryas rufinucha. Next base: position 541,675 of record VZTH01001630.1, read on the forward strand.
TTGGATTTAAATACTTTTATTAAGTGTATCTCTGAACATGCATTATACATTCATTTTACTGTCGTCCTTGGGAACAAAGTATTCACATTAAATTTATGTGCTAAGAAACTAACACTATTTTCTGCAGTACATGTAATCTAAAAGTTTTAATAGACTGTAATCCTTCAGATTTTTATAGTCCTTTTCCTCCTAGATATAAAAGTAGTGAGCAAATATTATGTGCCTCTTGTCACTTCTTTGAGGTAGTTAGCAAATACAAGGGATACAGTATCTGCAGTGAATTGGTACACAGTAATATTTACACATTTCAGAAATACTTTTACTAGTAGATACATTTTTCAAAAATACATGGAGTTGTGTGACTTTGGAAAGGTAACTTTGAGATTATTCTTCTGGTGCTTCCTGGCTATATTTTGTGTTTCAGATATTCAGAAAGTGAATACTGTATTGCAGTCCTACTTTGATTTTGAATTATGGTTGAAAGTTACCTGCTTTGTAATAGTGCTGTTTTGCTCAATAAAAACATTTGAGTTTCTTATATAAAAACTGACCTAGATCATTAACGTTGACTGGTTCTACCTTGGATAGAAAGCAAGTTTTCTGTCAGAGAATCCATTAATGTTAGAAAAGTGATATTTTAAATAGGATGCTGAAGGTATGGGGGAGGTGGAGACGGCAGCTGATGCCAGTGAAATTTCCCAGTTGAAGCTCAGTGAGAAAGTCAAGGAAGACAGGTTTAAAAAAAAGATTTCCTCTTAGAGGTGGGGAAGCAGCACAGTTTCTCACCACTTGTTAAAGACCAGATCCAGTTAGCAAGTAGAGCTGCCTTGTGTAAAAACTTGGATCACAATTGGAATGCATTTCTAAGGTCACACTAAGGGAAATTGAACCTCAGTGTTTCCTTTGGTTAAATCTTTTGTTTTACAAAGAGTAAAGATGCTTATAGATGAGGAATTCCTTTAGCTTCAACCAGTTCAACTTGACCCTGAAATCAGAGCTCCTGCATTTCAATAGAGAGTAAGGAGAGCACTTCTATAAGCCAGTCAGATGCCTGTGAATTGTGATCTGCTTTGGATTTACAGGCAACTGATTCACAAGATCTGTCCCAGGAAGATGCCATTTCTGAGGTCTGTGTATGAGATACCCAGAGCTGAGGAAAAACCAGGAATCAGCTCTCAAAACTCAAGGCTTGTGAGCACATGAGCTTTAGAAGTTAGTTTGAACATAATATCCTGATGTACCACAGACTGAGACCAGTTTATAGCCCTTCCTCTGGTAGGGTTTTAAGCTCCTCATAGAACAGCTCTGCTGAGTACCGTGTTCCCCACATTAATACTGAGCTCTTTCAAAAGTCAACCTGCTGCTTTATTCTTGAGGTCCTAGAATTGAGGGTTAGATATCCCCAGATTTTGGTAATCTCTATTTTTTCATTTTGATTTGTGAACCATGAAATTTTCAGGTTTTCACATTAATAGTCTGTAATAATTACGTTTGTATTTATAAAGTCGTACAAAAAAATGTTACCTGAGAAGTAAGTGGAGATGAACTACCAGATCCTCAAGTACTCATGTATGGAAAAAGCTTTTTTAGGTACAAATATAATAAAATTTGGTGGGGTAAAAAGCCCTTGAATCCCAGTAGGTATTTTGTTGCTGGAGACCTGTTAAAGATTTATAGCCACACAGCAATATTTTGTTAGGAATGCGTGACAACCAAAGGATGAAGTAAGAGCCTGGTGCTGGGGGACAAGCCCTTTGCCAGGAGCTAATGAGGGCTGAAGTGAGTTTGAAAAGCACTCCAAATGACCCCCGGTGCCATTTTCAGTCTCCCGCCTTCCCCGGCTCTTTCCCGTTCCAAAAGCCGGTGCCAAGGTGATGCCACTCGTGCTCTGCACGTGGAAAGGCTGGCGCGGAGCCCGCGGGTCGCGCAGCCCCGGCAGGCGCCGGCAGGTGAAGCTGCGGCGCTCGGCTCAGCCCCGCGCCCCGAACCCGATGCGAGGGGGCTGGGAGCGAGGGCGGGGAGCGGCCCGGGGCTCCCGCGGCGGCACAAGGAGCAGGGAGGAGCCGCCGGGCGCCGCCAGAGCCCGGACCTGCCGCGGGGAGGGGCGGCCCCGGCTCCCGGCGCTCCCCGCTCGGGGCCAGTGTTGGGGCGAGCGGAGCAGCGGCTGCGG